>JAGVSP010006541.1:0-13505 GCA_022494985.1 Micrasema minimum
CAGCTATGAGAAAATGCAAAATATTGTCGATAAACTCTTACCTCTTTTTTTGTTATTGTGTTTCATGTTTTATTACATTCTGTAACTGGATCCTTTGACCGAAAAACGACAATGCTTGATTTTGTAAAAAAATGACTTGTTTTTTTAGGCGGAACGAACATCTCTACTCGCTGTTCTAAAGGAGAATAATATTGAGCGCCCACAACTGCCTCAGTTGCCGCCTGAACCGGAGGTCCCAGCTGTAGAAACTGTTGACAGGGTAAGATGAATAATAATAAATTCATAGTTTTTAGTATCAGGCGGAGATTTAGAATGCCACAATACTCAAATTTTTACCTACAGATCTGGCTTTCTTAACATTCTTGCAAGCACACACATTATTCTGACAGTTTACAAGTCCACATTCAAAACATTATTTTACTTGGTTACCTTCTGTTATGTTTTTTTTTCAAGTAAATAAATAAATACAATATCTTTCTTGGCGTCCCTTGGCTTCTACACATATAAAAAAAACCACTTGAATTTAAAAAAATCTTAATTCCATTCTTTTATAATTGTTTTTTTCACCATTTCATTGTATCAACGATGATGCGAAAATAAATGATGATTATTATTATTATTATTATTGACTCTTAATCTAATGTAAAATGTAATTTCTTGATGCAGCTTGTTAGTAATACATATTTTGTAAAATTTTCAGGTTGATGCGATGGCTGCTTATTGCACCCAATTAAAACAGAGTTTATCGCAGCTTCAAGGTCAACTAGATGTTCTCACTTCTAAAAATGATTCACCAGATGAATGCCCATCCAAGGTTCACGAAAAATCTAAAACTCCAGAAATAAACTCAGGGCCTAAAAATAAAGCCAAGAAGGGCAAAGGAAAAAAGAGCAAACAAAATGACGCAAAAGAACCTTTGAAGGATTCTGAAGCTGTTGGAACAAACTGTAGTTGATAATAAAGAACATGAAAAACCGCCTGTAGATATTTTAAAGATTGTGGAAATTGGGGAACCTTCTGTGCTCAGTGGATTAACTGAATCAATTAAAGATGTGACACCTGCTAATCTTCTCGAAATGTTAGAAGCACCCATTATCGATACAATTGAAGATAAAATCACGGAATGTGCTAGTGTTACAACGCCACAGCAACCAGTTTTAGATTGTAAAAGACGGAACAAAGGTGTTATTGGCAAGAAGGTATCTGAATCTCCACTGAATGTTGATTCAAAGAAAGATACCACACCTGTGTGTTCGGCTGTAGAACCTGTATTTATAGATACTAAAATAGAAACTACATCGGCTGTTATTGACAGCAAGGTAGAAGCTACACCTGTTACTCCTTTGGTTGTTGATGCTAAAACAGAAGCTTCACCTTTTACACCTATTGATTCTAAGATAGAATCTATACCAGTAACTCCGTTAGTTATTGATCCTAAGCTAGGGGGGGGGGGGGGGGGGGGGGGGGGGGGGGGGGGGGGGGGGGGGGGGGGGGGGGGGGGGGGGGGGGGGGGGGGGGGGGGGGGGGGGGGGGGGGGGGGCTACGAAGTTACGCCTGTCACTCCTTTAGTTATTGATCCTAAAGTAGAAACTACACCTGTCACTCCTTTAGTTATTGATCCTAAGGTAGAAGTTACACCTGTCACTCCTTTAGTTTTTGATCCTAAAGTAGAAGCTACACCTGTCACTCCTTTAGTTATTGATCCTAAGGTAGAAGTTACACCTGTCACTTCTTTAGTTTTTGATCCTATAATAGAATCTTTACCTGTAGTTGTTGATGCTAAGGTTGAAACTACACCCTCCATGCCTTTAGTTATTGATACTAAAGTAGAAGCCAAACCTGAAGTTCTTGAGTCCAAGGTAGAAGTTTCACCAGCTAAACCTGTAGCCGTTGACTCTAAATTGAAATCTTCACCAGCTAAACATGGTAAATCTGGTAAAGGTGTCAAATCTGCAGTTGTTAGCCCAAAAAAAGAAGGTACTCATTCTAAACCTGTAATTGATACTAAGGTAGATGCAACACCTGCAGTTATTGATGCTAAAGTAGATGCAACACCTCCAGTTGTTGGCTTAAAGATAGAAACTGCTCCTTTATCTGTTGATATAAAATTAGACGCTTTACCTGATGTCAAACCTGAAATTCCTGTAGCTAGTTCTCCATCTTCTACTGTCAAAAATCCAGAACCTTCCATCATTAGTCAAGACAATGCAGATAGCGTAGCAATATCGGATAATGTAGCCACCCCTGATGCTCAAGACTCAAATAAAATAAATGTCCCTGATAAAAAACAAACTAAATCATCACCAAAGAAGAAAAAAGGAGACAAGTCACCAAAAGTAGTAAAACCTGAATCTCCCAGTGAAAATGCTCCACCTTCACCTATCCCCGATTCAAATGATTTATCTAAGCAAGTAACTAAAGAATGCCCCGTAGCTTCCGATGATTCTATTAAGCCTTCAAACAACGAAGCTTCTAAAGCTAAGCCAAAAGGGAAATCCTCCCCAAAATCGAAAACAGCAGCAAAAGAATCTGGAAACACCACGACAGCTTCAGAAGCAGTCAAATCTGAATCAAACTCCTTAACTCCATGAGAAACATCTATTGTCGGATTTATTGCTGCGGTTTTTGGGATAGGATTGTACTGTTTTGTATTTTACTGTGAAATATTAAAAATTCATCGATTAGTCTACATCGCTAATGATAAATACCATTTATAAATTTATATATTGTAAAACATTACATCTTTGTGTTTGGTAGTCAATTTTGAGCAATAAATAAAAAAATAACCGCGACTGAGGTGGTGTTGATATCAGCTACAAAACTTTGTTATTTTTGTGGTCAAAAAGCTTTTAATTTTGTTTCTTGCTTAATTTATTTTAATTGTGCAAAGTTGTCTACTGAAGCTTTTATAGAATTTCGCTACCACCGTAATATTTCATTTTGATTTTATGTTTAGTTTTAAAACGCTTCTAAGATTGCAGTTAATTGATTTTTTAAATCAAGTTTTTTGTGTGATACATTGAAAAATCTGAACACCTCTATTTCGTGAATTAATTTATAGAGAATAAATTCATGGGGCAACGCTCTTGACATTTTACTAAGTATTTTGTGGTCTTTCATTTTTATTAGTATTTTTAAATCTTCTAGTCCTACTTTGTAATTTGGCTTATGATTTTTTGTCGTTTATTATTTAATTTGTATTTGTTTATTGACTTTGTTTTTTATTTTTACCAATTTCATTAATCAGCTACCTACTTTTAAAGAATAACTTTTTGAAGATAATGGAAGAAAATTTGATGCCAAAATATTTAACTTATGTGTTTATGAATATTTGATTACATATTTCTATCTGATTATCACAATAGTATTATTATTATGGTAATCTTTAGTGTTATGAAAATAAAATAAGGAATATTTTGAATCGTGCCTATCAATAGGTTGGTATGTCATCTCAAAAGTAACATATTTAGTCCTTTGAATACTGCGTATTCTCAAAATAATATGTTTTTATTGAAAGCTTTTAAAATAAGACCTTATAATCTAATGTTTAATTATGTTTTGATTTTGAATAAATACTAACTGAATTTGATTTTTTTTTTAATTTATGGAATAAACCCACCAGATTACATCACTATTTTGAAAAGGGTATAAAAATACAAGTTGCTTTGTATTACTTTTTATATTGCTATTATTATATCAGAGATATGTTCCATGATCCAGCAACCCTTTATCACAAGCACAGTTGCGAACAGTTGTCGCCTAGCGTGAGTTGGACATGTTTGTCTGGAGAAACTAGAGCATTTAAAACCCTGTACGCATCTCGACCTGCTGGAGTTAGACCTCTGGGTAGGCCGATATAGCATTACATGGACAATGTGTTGGCTGATCAGTAAGTTGGGCAAAAGGGATTGCTGGGAACAGAATACTAAGATTGAAAAAAGTGGAGTTTCATCTTCAGGGAGGCTAAAGTTCTTCATGAGCTATATAGCCATTTGATGTAAGTATTATATTTTAAACTTACTGTATTTTGAATAAATTTTCTATGCAAATAAAATAATCCCTCAGTAGGTATTTTTATACCTACTATTTATAAGACAATAAAATATTTTTATTATTTATTAGGGACCTTAGTATTATTATTATATTTATAGGCTAGCAAGGGCATTTAAATTTGGAGTAACTGAGTAACCCAAGGGCATGTAAATAAATTATATAATAATACATTTTCCGGTAAGAATCATTGTGGCGTATGTCGCTTTTTGCTACTTTTCAGAAGAGCGAAAAAACGAATTGAAAAAAATCAGTTCATTTTATAAAACTTGCTGTCTTGAAATTGAAATATGGTATCAAAAAATTGGTTTCAAGGATTGACAGCCCAAATAAACTTAACAAAAATCGTAATTTCGGCCAAAATCAACGTACGCCGAAATGTCTGACCGGAAGATATAATATAATTATAGAAATTTTTACTGACGGCGACATCTGTGGTTCAGTATTGAAGATTTATGAGAAAATCAAACCATTTTGTATTACAGTCACAGCAGTGGTAAATTCTAGGATGATAAAAAAACCCTAGAGATTCAACTGAGAAATGGCGAATTTTTTTTCAACAACAAATAATTTGCAAGTATTTTGATAAATTATTCGTAATTACTAACGATTTATGCGCTATCCCGTTAAAAAAGTTTTTTTTTTTTTGTTTTTTTTTTTTTTTTTTTGTGGACAATGAAAGCCCCACCCTTTCCCTAGACTGCTTTAAAGACTATTGAGTCTTTTTTCAGTCCAGCCAACTCTACCGATTTTTTCAACAAGCTAAACCGCGATTTTAAGATTGTTAGTGTGATAAAAATACGGATGAATTTACGATTATGTACGCGAACAAATGCTTTCATTGTACCCCTACCACCGTCTCGGCTTATGTATTATAATTGTCATTGTTTCCATCACCCAAACCAACCAGAGTCGGCCCAAATTAACAGTGGCAGGGATGTTAGTTTCTACCCCGATCATTATTTATTAGTAATTACAACCACCCGTGTAGAGACCAGTATCCCGCCTCGCCAGGCCTCCCATCCCAGACATCCACCCGTGCATCCGCGGTCAGGGTCTCAATGGAGGGGGGATTAGGGAAAAGAGGGGAGGGGACAGAACGCATGTGTGCATCTCACACCATCATCCTATCATCCTATCTGGCAGACACTATTTCATACGTCCCCTGCCGTACCTTATCACAATACCTATCCAAAGACCATCCTATCCTTACAAAAGACACAATACAACCGAGTTGAGGGATGGGATATAATTTGAGACCTCCACGCACGCACACACAAACAGCCCGGGACGGGCCGCCCGTGCAAAGGCACACCAAGTCCCCCCCGGGGACTACCCCACTAAGCAATCTATTAGTTCTAGATACTTCCTTTTACGGAACGAAACGTGCACAAATGCCAGTTCAGTCCATGTCCCTTCACCACCTATTGTTAAAGGGTTGCATAAATTAGGAATAAAGAAATAAAAATTATCGACAAAATTATTCTTAGTTGGCAGAAGAATAACTGGCACTTTTATCAGGATGCCGAACAATATTATCTGGCTGCTGAATAATTTAAGGAAAATTTTGATTTCTTCTTTCGTAATAATTGTTACTGAAACCCTTTTTTTAAAACAGAATTAAGAATAAGTTGTTGGTACATGCCAACGTTTCCGCAGAGTAAATAATTTACCTTTTTATGTTCTTATATAAATTTTGAATACATCACACTTGTTAAACATGTTAATTATTGTATAATTTTAATATCTATTGATCAATATTGATGTCGTAATAGAGAAAGTTATAATATATAAAACACAATAATATATATTAATAAAAACAACTTCTGATACAATGATGAAAGGAAATAAATGTTTAAATAATTTAAAAAAAAGTTTTGTGTCAAAATAATGTCTATATGTGGAGGATGAAGCAATGTACCTACTAGATATGTCGCTTTTACCTGTAATAGAACTTGCAAACATGTTTTTTATAATTTTAAGTATTTTTAAATGCCCTATAAGATGTCTATAAAACACCAAAGGTTTCTAGATACCTACTTACACTTACCTAGTTTGATTGCAGATATTAAAATCTAGCTTTAAATACAAGAAACACCATAATTTTTCACATAAATTAATACATACCTACTAAACTTACATGATAATATATTAACAAAATAATAGGTGAACGGAAAAACAGTTTTCCTACAGCATCGAATAACAACAGTAAGTTGTAGATTCTACACATTTATGCATTTTATCAATGGAGTAAAAACCTGATTTACTGTAGAAAAGGAATCATCCTTATTTTCAACAGAAGTAATTGAAAAATTATAACGTTTTCCTAAGAGACTTATTTACCAAATTTGGAAATTTCGTGTTTTGACCTATTTTTATAACACACGTGGGCAGTGCACACAAAATGTGGCCACAAAACGGGGTTTTTATTTTTAACGGAAAAGTAGGTAATAAAATAAAAACAGGCACGCCAATTTCCTAGAATTTGATTTGCTCTTTAATTACTAATTATTTTTATTTTGCTGTCAAATACAGTTATCTGATGGTTGAAAAACAAATGCTAAAAAATAGGGCTTTTTGTTGTTTTTTTTCCGTAGAATTCATTAGTTAAAAAAAATAGGTAACGCTATTTCCTAGAAAATAGTTTGAAGTATGCAACGATGTTTATTTAACACAATATATTATAAGCTATTTTCTTTCATTCCTAGTCATTTCCTAGTCCTAAAAAGATTCAGATTATAAACTTAATCTCAATTAAAGTTGTCCCTTTCATAAAAAATAGTTAGAGGGAAACAAAATGTTTAAAATATATTCGATAATAATATAGAAGATAGCTATATATAGTAAGTTCCTCGCAATGGACGTACCTATGTCATTTTTTAAGTGCAAAATACAAACGAATGAAACATACAACTTTGACAATTAATTCTCTTTGAATTATGTTTGTATAGTTAAAACAGGTCTCTGAGTATATGTGATCATTTTTTCGAAGCTTTATGGCCGTCAAGAAAAATCCGGAATAGAATAATCCATTTTAGAGATTTGCCATCACACGAAACTAAAGTTTAAAATGTTTGTTTCAGCATTTATGCAAATAAGAAAACATTCACCTTCCACGGCGAATATAACATTAAAAAATTTTCGTTTTTGTCAGGCATTTCAAGATCTTCCAATATGAGAG
This sequence comes from Micrasema minimum, assembly GCA_022494985.1. Taxonomy (NCBI): domain Eukaryota; kingdom Metazoa; phylum Arthropoda; class Insecta; order Trichoptera; family Brachycentridae; genus Micrasema; species Micrasema minimum. The sequence goes on from JAGVSP010006541.1 coordinate 7,232, forward strand.
TTGAAGCACTCACTAATTATGGCCGAGAGGTTTTTTTCATCTTGAGGTCAAGATAGTTTTATCATTTATTTTTAAGGAGTTTTAAACTATTACATTATGTATAGATTATAAAGGTAACCCGAAATAAATACATAATAGGGTAAGCGACGAGAGTAGACAGTTTTACACCCGTTGCACACAATTTATACAGGCATTCCCTCTCAATGGTCCTTTACAAACGTTATATAAAAACTTTTATTTTTCCTCCAATACTAGCTATTTTTTTTATACTTGTATAGAAAAAACTTTATTAAATTTAATTCGCCAGCAGTGACACACCTCAAGTTTGTTTTCTTTTAGACGTAAATATATTTTTGGAATAGGGTTGTTTTAAATAATAAAGTAAATAAATAAAAACACGGAAATACTAATAGCAATAGCACAGAAGACCAGGAAATGTATTTTTCGCATTACGAAACATATTAGCGTTTTCTTCGGAGTTTATTTAAAACATTAATTAATGAAAGATAAGTACGACCGATTAATAAACCAAAAACACAAGAAAACAAGAACTTCTAACTGCAGTACGAAGTACAATGGGGTAGTTAAATAAATAATATTTACTTTTGCTAAATTTTAAAGTATTAATCATCCACAGAGTTTTGAAGCTTTGTCAAAATATTTCACGGCTATTCTAACAATTATGCTATAAAAACTTCACATCTTACTTCAATATTGATATTTGGCCGTCATTCTGCAATTTTCCGTACTTCTCATAAAAAATCTGTCATTTTCGCATCGCGCATGTTGCGTACTTACAGATTCACAATTATTATGTAACGAACTTGTAAACACATTTACTTACTTCATATTCTTTTGATAAATTATTTTATTCTGAATCGTTTACGTATGTAGTATTTTATTTTATACTACTAATGCCCACCTTCGAGAGCATTCACACAACACGTGACTCGCGCGGCCGCTTTCCATACAAGGCGTATTCCTCGATTTTCTCCTGGAATTTAACATTAGAGCATTGATTTTTTTCACACATTTTAGATATCGAACAGAAACGTGTTTGCTTGATAATAATCGATATCTATTTTATCTGTAAAAAAGAGATAAATGAACAAATTTAAAAAATAAGATGATACAAACACGCCATCTGGTCAAATATTTTAAAGTGTGGAAAAATCATTGCTTAATTGTAATTCAAAATTTACAATGTAGAAAATCGAGGAACTCGGTTTGCATGTATGGTGGAAGTGGAGTATGTTCTTAAATCCAAAAAATACTTTTCATAAATAATGTGCCGCATGTACCTACTGGTGATGGTGAAAATTAGGTCCATATATGAACATGATGTCGTAAATGGTGTTGAAAATTATTAAGGGCAAAATTATACCAACCATCTTATGTCATAACATTTTTGTCAAAACGTTGTATTTCAAAGATGTCCGATTTTTTAAAGATGTAAATAGCTGTGATACTAATTAAATGTAACTTTTTAAAAATTAATTTTTACAAAAAAATTAATTCTTTACTAAAACAATTTTTTATTTATGTAAATAAAAAACTAATTATGTAATAATAAAGTTTTTATTTCGAGTATGGTAATTTTTTGATTGAGTTAATAAAAAAAAAATTTTTGATGTGTAGGTAGTGCTTGACAGGTTTTACTGGAAAAAAAAACATAAAGATTTGATGTAAAAGGTCAAAAAACTTGGTATTATAATATACGAAAACTCAATGAATCTCCCTCTCTGTAATAAATAATATACTGCGAGGAGAAAACCAAAAATCTAATTAATCCGTGAGCCAACTTTAAATCACGTATTTTTTTAAGACATATTCTGTGTAAGTGTGTAAGTTGTACACATAGACCTCAATAAATGCAGAGGGGTCAAGCGTTGAATTTCATGCACAAGTATAGAATAATTTAAGGCTATGAAGTTTATATTGAAGACGATCTAACTGACATTAAAACCACTTATGTATCATCATCAATCCATGTGTGGAACATATAGATTCCACAAACTGCCTTCAAGCTAATCACCGTTATATACCTACACGTCATAAATGCAATGTATCTACTTTTAGATATTATACATTAAGTTAGTAATCGCGATGTTAATGCAGTGAAATGCATGGTTAATCTAGATTAGTACAATAAATTAGATAAAATAAAATAAAGCTTCGATGGTGTACTTGTGGAGCTAACAACCTAACTAACCATCACGCCATTTCCCCGTAGGAGTAGACAGAGAGGATAGAGCGCCATACCACTCTGTCCTGACATACTTTTCACATGTCCACTTTCAAGTACTTGTCGTACTTGGTCATGCCATGTCTTTCTCGGCCTTCCTCGGCTTTTGCATCCAGGCACACTTGCATTTAAACTTTTTTTTAGCCGTTCTTTCATCACTCATTCGCTCCACATGACCAAACCATCGTAAAAGCCTCTCTTAATTTTGTGGATAATGCTTGTCTCAGCCTTGCACTCTGCTCTAATTTCGACATTTGTACACCTATCATACAAAGTCTTACCACACATTCGCCTGAGAGATCGCGTTTTCAACAGCATTCAGTCTACTTTCATCCTTCTTTTTCCAACACCACGCTTCACTACCATACATAAGGGTTGGTACCAGAACTCCGTTGTGTACTGCCAATTTTGCTTCCTTCGATAAGTTCTTATTTGCCAGTATCGATTTCAAGGCACCATTAACTCTGTTTCCGGCACTAACCCTTCTCTCCTTCTAACTTGAGGAGCGATTGTATGATATATGATTTAAATTAATTGCGTCGGTTTTTCCGTTAAACTTTTTTCCTATATTTAAGATAAAAAATAGTTTTAATAATAGACGAACTATTCAAGACGAATGTAAACCATTGAATTGAATAAATAGAATTGCGAGGAGTATCGAAATTACAGATTTATAAGGCTGTTATTAACTAAACAAGAATTTACCCATAATAGTTATCAAAAAAATATTTTCTCAAGATATGGCTGTAGGTACTTCACCTTGGAGATGACCCTTGCCATGGAGGTTAAAACGTGGCGAAAATACAGAAAAAAGCCATAAATAATATTCTAACTATTCACCTACTTATGTTTTAACATACGAGTACCTCTGACCGTATAAGGTACATACTAGGTGTATTTTTTTCAGATTTTTTAAAGCAATTATTATTAATGTGGATAAGGAAATGTGGATAAGGACATTGAGAGAAGGGTAAGTGCCGGAAACAGAGTTAATGGTGCAACTAATAATAATATTGGTAGAAAATTTGGAGTTAAAATGACAATTCGTTAATCCTACTTTTTTCATAAATCGATTTTTTTTTTCGTTTAGTCTTTTAAAAATACAGTTAAAATCGACTGTCTCAGAATGTGTTCCAATTACATTACATTTTTAATATGCATCGACGATAAGCTTCCATATAAATTTGTATGCAATGCCGTCCAATTAATTTTAAATATGAGACAGTTCAATTTCGAACCACGGTCTTTGGAGAAGTCATTTATCTCTTTTCTGTCACATTTATGGCATTGCATAGAAAGAGAGGCTTTATGATTATCGAGTTGGTAGATTTGGTAAAATTTTAGTCGACCAAATAGATTATTGAATATAACATTAGTATTTACCACTTTGCTTTATTTGCACACAATTGCACTGTATAAGATACACCGAATCTTGATTCAAATAAATATTTCGTATTGACCCCGTCGGGAATCCAACCCGCGACTTCACACATGGTATCCCAACGCGCTATCAACTGCACCACGTAGCGGATTATTGATTAAACGGAATGATTTTCCTCTCATATTAATTTCTTAGAATCAACTAACTCGAAATAAATAATATAACGTGTTGCACTTGCTACTTGCTACTGAGTATACATGGAGTAACAAAACTCGTAGTACAACCTGATAACTGGTGAATCTACATCATATTTGGAGTCGAATGTGCAATACGACTTTCGAATCAGAGCTTGAAAAAATAAATTTTTCTTCTCATAAAAGCTTTCATAAGTACTGCAGATTAAGTAAAATTGCACAAATTTTTACGATAATGCGGTTTTTCTTTATGGATGAAATTAATTTGACTAAATAAATTATATTTGATAACAATTTGCAGAAATGTATCGAAAAAAATGAGCTTCTTACTCAATTTTCTCGAAAACTATGGGTCAAATATTAAAAAAATCTACAAAATCAACTCTAGATATGACATGGATTCATTGGGTTCCCGCTTGTGCATCGAGTTTTGTTACACGGTGTATAAAGTCCAATTCTCAACCAAAATCCACGATTTTTTTTAATACAATCTTTTTAATCCTGTCTTTTAGTCTCAATACCCATAATTACCAGTTGATTATAGTAATAATTTTCCAAGGCAAAAATGCTTTAGATGTTTTGCTTATTGTCAGGAAGCTTATAATATTCTAATAGTAATATACAGTGACGAGAAGTAAAAAAAGTGATTGCTTCAGACATAACTTCGACTCTTTTGTTTCAGTGCAAAATACGAGTCATGAAGGACAACTAACTATTTTTATTTATTTATCATCATGTCGGCCCGTGAAGATCCTCTGTTGGACATAGGTCTCTCTCCCATCCACCGTCTTTCAGCAAATTTGATGTCGTTCTGCTTCTTCGTCCGCCCATCTCATCGGTGGACGTCCTTGAGGCTTCTCGTTTCTTGGTCTCTACACCAGAATACGTTTTGTCCATCTGTCGTCCGTCATTCTGGCTGTATGATCAGCTCATTTCCACTTCAACCGAGCAATTTATATTAGTTGAAAAATAAAAAAAACAACTGTAGGTACTTAATTTCATGAGTTTTTTTTTCTTAGAATAAATACTGTCAGTAAAAGGCTCTTGGAATATGTATATTTCAGGCAGAAATCACTAACTCCAGAAACACTGTTTTGAGATAGCCAGTATTTGTGTTATTATTGCGCAGAGTGGTGAGAGATTTCATTTGATTTATAGGTACGTGCTGTAACAAAACTCGTTGTACAAGCGGGAAACCAGTGAATCTACATAATATTTGGAGTTAATTTTGTGGACTAAATTTTTTTGATTTGACCCATAGCTTTCGAGAAAATTGAGCACGATGTTGATTTTTTTTCGATTTTTTTTTGCAATTTTTCATAAAATATCATGCATTTAATCGAATTAATACTATTCATAAATAAAACAAAATAAAAAACAATATTTTGGTTTGAATTTTTAGAATTTTACTTAATCCGATGTACTAATGAATGCTTTTACGAGTATGAGAAGAAAATTTTTTTTTCAAGCTCAGATTATTAAGTCACGTTACTCATTTGACTCTAAATATGATGTAGATTCGCCAGTTTTCGGGTTGTACTACGAGTTTTATTACACCATGTATACATTTACATATTACTAAATATAAAAAATATCAAGACTTGCTGCACTTGGTGTACCAATGCAGTGCTTTATGCACCATTGTGTCACGAATTAAGGAAAGTTGTAGTAGTAGTTCTGGTTTGTAAAAGTACGAACGAATCTTCTAGAATAACCGGACGGTTTACTAAAAACTTTTATTTAGGATAAGAAGATTTCATGGACATTTTCTGGGGCATGTGCGTTCAAATATATGCAGATTATTCTGCGTCCTTAATCTCACACGTTTTTACGTCGAGTATCTTATCAATAAAATTTTACTGCAATTACATCGAGAAAGCAGGAATTAAATAGTGCTAAATTCACAATAAATTATCTGCGAATCACATAAATATATATTTTTTAAATATAATTAATTATGTATTCGATTTCTCGTACATTTTTACATATTTTGAAATAGATACCTGTATATATACTTTAATAGAAGGTTATATAATGAAAATTATTTATTCAATAGAAACTTATATGACAGGTTAACCTATTTCGTAAATTTTAACAAATAAAATTAACCCATTTCGAAAACAAAACAAGAAAATTAGAACATAAACACTCATCGACCACCTTCCTTAGCATATGGAAAGAGGTAATATGTAAGTAGGCTATGTAATAAAATACCTAAAGATGGCCATATAGCGCATATAGAGCTTTAGCCTCTTTGACAAAGACATTCCATTTATTTCGATCTTGGGTTTTCTGCTTCCAGCAATTCCTTTCGCCCAGTTTATCCAGATCAGCCAACACATTGTCCATGTAACGCTGTCTTAGCCTACCCAGAGGTCTAACTCCAGCAGGTCGAGATGCGTACAGGGTTTTAATTGCTCTGGCTTCTCCGGAACGACATGTCCAATCCAAGCT
>JAGVSP010006545.1:0-13256 GCA_022494985.1 Micrasema minimum
CACAAGATCTGTACATAACTAGGAAATTTAAAAAAATTTAAACTGAATTTTCAGATTACTGGAAAGTCAAACTCCAAGATCATAAAGAGTGGTTCCTGGAAAATTTGCAGTACAAGACTGATGAAAGCAAAAGACCAGGGAAACCGAAAACTGCAGAAAATATATTTGGGATTGAAGGATCTTTTAGACAACTCAATGTTGATTGATATTGATCAGTACCTGTTGTAATATCTATCTACAGGCTCTCACAAATCTTACAGAGCTATAAATAAATAACATTTGTAATAATTCGTTGTATCATAACACCTTATGTTTACAACATAATAAATGAAATATTACGTATTTTATTGTGTTGTTTTTATATTAACCTCCTAGATTCTAGGAGGATTCTAGATCTACATGAAAAACCCCACCCTTTCCCTTAAACTGGCTGTTTTAAAGCCTATTTAATATTTTTCAGTCCAGCACAACTCACCGATTTTTTCAACATGCGATAAAAATATTAATGAATTTACGCGATGTATCTGATTCTAGGACCTAGGATTCTATTTAGGCACGTCGATATTTTTCTTCTTCTCCTTCTCAAGGTTTATATTAGACGCTGCCTCTTGGGATATCGACTCCCAGCCCCTCCATCTTTTTGAAGGTCGTTCAGGAAGTCGGTGACAAGGTGGGCAGGGATTTGGCTATTCTATTGTCGTCCATTCTCTCAACGTATGCATGTTAGTTTCTTCTTCTTTCTCTTCCGCACCTGACAACGTCCTGGACATCGCAAGTTGCTCGAATTGGGGAGATTCTAATCTTGTCCCTCAGAGTTTTCCCGGCGATAAATATCTGTCAATATTATTGGTCTAATCAAAATGTCCATAGAACAATGGTCTATAATAAATTACCTAACGTTCATCAATTTTAAGGGCAAGTATGTTTAAAAGTCAAATTATTTCTGTTGGAGTAAAATAGAACTTATGAGAAAATGCAAAATGCTGTTTGGTTATTTGTACGAGTATAACATATTATGCAACTTGAACAAATTGAAATAGTACAATGATATATCAAAATATGAATATTTTTGTAAATATTAGCGTTTTGTGATTCCATAGCTTAGTAAATATAAATAACGGGTTATTGCCAGAGACATGTTAAGTTAACTAGACGAGCTTTTTCAAAGAGAACCGTCCAAATTTTAAGTTTCATTTGTATTTAGGAGTAAAAAAAGACAACTATATCTATCTTCCACTGTCTAATACATTTAAATCATTCTGTTTCTCTCTAACAAGTTGAGATTGAGACGAAATTGTCTCAATCTCCTAGGACATTACAAGGAACGGAAGAAAATTACTTATCTATTAAAATTAATATCAATGATAAATTAATCATATTTTACAATTTGACATCTCAACAGAGACGAGAAGTTTGGAAGGGATTATGGATAATGGGTGAAATCCAGTTTTTGTCTACAAGTATTTGGACACACTCAAAATGTTGTTTACATCATATTTTTTTTAGAAATTGTAGTAGCCTCTTATTTAAGGAGGAACGAAAGTTACTACTACTTCTACTTTCCCTTATCCGTACCCAATGGTGCATAGGGCACTGCATCGGATCACCAAGTGCAGTGTATCTCAATCATTTTAATACATGAAGGTAAGATGATCAGTCTCACGCTTCAGAACCAGTCCAAGGTATCACACATGAAATATTAATATGAAAATCACATTTAAATAAATATTTAATGTACGGGAATCGAATCCGAAGGAGGAACAAAAGTTACATCATATTATATAAGTCATCATAAGAGCATTCTCTACCACGTGACCCTCCACCGCTTCTCCATACAATCATATTCCTTGATTTTCTCACTGGAATTTAATATGAGATTTTTTCACACGCTTGAGATATCGGCCAGAAGCGTGTTCGTTTCGTCTTATTTTTTAATCAATAAATTCAAATAAAATTTAAAGAATTAGACGATGCCAACACTTTTCTTATTTGTGTACGTATGTAATTTATATCAAAATTATCTCCGTGTCTGTTTTTATCAAGTGTTTATAAAAAAATTACGTGACAACCGCCTGTAAAAGTTAAGTAACAAACGAGTCGGTAATTTAGGATAATTTAAAACATCAATCATTTGATTTGACGCCTTATCACCTGTTATAATGGGATCAATTGATAGGATATCAGTATCAGAGAGTCTATCAGCACGTTTAGTTAGTTGTGCATTAGCTTTGTTTAAGCAAAGGTCAACTTGACCTTGAAAACTATATTTAAATAAGGATTGCAGGCGTATTCATAACAAAAAATACTTGAGGGTAAGACAATAACATACTTCGTAATTTAATTCATTATTATTAACTTCTTGAACGTCTCAAATTTTGACCTAATCCACACTGAAAATGCTTTATCTAGGAAAATGCTTTATCTTGTTATTCCTACATGGGTTTTTACAGCTCTCAGAAAAAATGGGGCTAAGAGAATTGAGTCCGGAGTTGTTACAAATAGCTGAAGACGAATTAGGAGAAGTTCCTTCCAGGATACCAGCTGATTTACAGGCCATCAAGGATTGGTTATCCAAACAAAAACACATCAATGCCAGAACCGGTAAATTCATTTATCTATTTATACAAAGTATTCACACACACACTCACAGGTGCAGAGAAAAGTTTTTAAAAATGACTACCTACTTAATGTTTTTATGTGTATACATTTTTTATGGTTATATAACTTCGATCAAATCAAAAAAAAAAAAAAAAAAAAAAAAAAAAAAAAAGGAATGATAAAAAAATAGATAAATATTTTGAACTTCAGATGACCAATGGCTCCTCGCCTTCTTACGAGGATGCAAGTTCAGCTTGGAAAGGACGAAACAGAAATTAGACAATTATTATACGATGAAAACAATGGTTCCTGAAATAACAAAGAATTACGACCCAATGGATCCTAAAACTCAAGATTTGATCAATACTGGGTAATTATAATAATCTCTATTATTATTTTTCTTCTTTGTAACTTCTGCAATCAGTAAGGGTTTTTTGGCATGCGCTATTGCTCATTGAAGTCTTTTCAATTTGTCAAGCATGTATATTTTGAATTCAAGGATTTGTGGGAAAGGATTTGAACGCACTACATATTGCTCTAAAGCAACTAATGTCATCAATCATTTCAGAATCTTGATAACATATCTGCAGTTTTCAACTTTTCAGGAGAGCGGTTCCCTATTGATTATTGATTTAATCCGCCTCGTAGCATAGTGGTAGCGCATTTGGCTACCGTGCACGAGGTCGCAGGTTATTTACTTACATGGGATTTGCATTTTTATTTTATTTTATTTATTTTATTTATTAGGGATTACTCAACAGCAATACATAGAATAAGGTATACAGAGTAAATTAAACATTATATAAGCCAGTAACAGAGATCCACAAAAAACACATTAAAGAAAATACAAAGGAGGAAATACAACTTTAAATTAAAATACATTATATTAAAAGAGAGAGAGGGTGGGTGGGTGTGTGTGAGTGAGTGTAAGGCTGGGAGAAAGGGTGATAGAGTGGGTGCATGTGTGTGTGAATTCTAAGAGAATAAATACTATCGCTGATTTTAAACATGAGAGGAAAATAATTCTTTTATGACTCTTTTTTTAAATATAAATTTGCTACAGTCAAACAAATCAATATTGCTGAACTTTGTATTATAATTACGAGTTATACGAATCAATGGAGATTACGCGCATAGTTACTACGAGCTACTGGCAAATGGAATAGAGATTGAGACGTGTGACGAGTACGGTAGCCAGGTACTTTCAGGGCCAGCTCAGATACCAGAGCTGGACTGTCAAGACGTCCGCTTAGCAAGTCATGCAGGATTCCCATGTCCAACGACAGACGACGATCTTCAAGGCTAAGCAGGTGATGTATGACACAAGAATTTTTATAATTAAGATCTGTGAACCTACACCTCCAATTGAGATGTCGTAAGAATGTCCATTGAATTTTCTCTAATCTATCCTTGTAAGTGATATATTGTGGAGACCAAATACAAGAAGCATATTCCAGCAGACTACGAACGTAAGCATAGTAAACTGTTTTGATGCAACTAATATCATTAAAAACCTGACAAGTACGAATGACAAATCCCAAATTGCTATATGCACGATTCATTATAGTATCGATATGGTTCTCAAAAGGTTAATTCTTGTCTAAAATTACTCCTAGATCACGCACAGATTCAACCCGTTGTACAACTTGGTTGCCTATTTGGTATTGGTACAATATGGGATTATTGCTACGAGAGAAAGACATAAGTAAACATTTGGATGCATTTACATTTATTCGGTTTTTTTCATAATATACCGTTAAGCGATATAGGTCGTCCTGGAGTTTAAGGCAGTCATTTGTGTTCTTAATATAAATATTTCATGTAAGACTGAACAACTAACATTCATGTAATAAAATGATCAAGATACACTGCACTTCGTGTGCCAATACAGTGCCCTCTGTGCGGATAAGGGAAAGTATAAGTAGTAGTAGTGTTTAAAAAAATGGTAACCAGTACATAAAATCCTCCACCCATGGGGAAAATTATTAAATAACCATTGTTATGTATAACGCCTCGATCCACCAGTACCTATGTGTCTTGAATATGTCTTCACATTTCAGGGGTTGTTTTGCCCTTATCAAGCCATGCTCTTCATCTGGTCCAAGGGTGATAATAATCGCGCCGAAGTGTTACGACCTCTCCAAGTACAGCCTGCTGGACAGCCTCCGTCTCTCCAACATGTACACCGACTTCCTCTTGTTGGTAGACGACCACACCAGCATCGCTGGATCGCGAGTCATCATCGATTTGAAGAGTGTTGGCTTCGGACACTTGTCACAGATGACGCCTTCCATTATAAAGAAGATGGTGATGACTGGAGAGGTAATACGCCAAATATTGATGTAAAAAAATATTGATTTCATTTCGATAAAAAGACCAAAGATGATTTCACCGAAAAATTTAACTTTTTGATGATTTAAAAAAAACTGTAGTTAGGAGCAAGAAGTCCATAGTTTAAGCTGATACAAATAACAAAAAGATTATGTTTTATTAATACATGTATTGTTTTTTTAATGTTTTTATTCGAAATACTTTACTGTTTCTCAATGGATAAAAAAATATATCGAGGTTTCGTTTAAACTTTGTCATCAAAATACGTGTTTATACAATATTAAATACCAACGTTTGCTTTTTCAGGATTCGTTACCAATCAGGCAGAAAGGTTCTCATCATCTCCACACCCCTCCTGGTGTTGAAACTATATTTGCACTATTCAGATCATTTCTGAGTGAAAAAGGAAAGCAAAGGGTAAAACATTTACCTAACATTTACATAAACTTAGAATAAAGATACATTCTGAGTTCTCCGTTTTCTAGAGCCCTAAACGATTAATAAATTAAAACCAGATAGAGAAAACTGATATATCAATATTTCTCTACGCCTCAACAATTTTCATGTAAAAGAAATATGTATTTAAAAACGGGATTATTTGATATCTTAGGAATGAAGGGATTCATTTTATACTGTCTGGTGTGAACAAAGTATTATTTTTAGATTTTTATCCACAACGAAGACATGGAAGGGCTGTACAAATTTGTGCCAAGGGAAATACTTCCTTCAGAATATGGCGGAAGCGGAGGATCTGTTGAGGACATGATAGGTATTTATTTTATCTCGTTTTATTACGGCATTTTAAAATCGTAATGATTTTTTTGGTACATACTGAAATATTTTTCCGTTAAGTAAATATTTCGTGTTTGCACACATAATATACGCTCTGTACGTATGGGGCCTCGGCTTTGTGGTGAAGTGGTTAACACAGTGAGCTACCAAGCATTAGGTCGCGAGGTAGAGATCCAGTGGGGTCAATATAATGGATTTTCACATCAAATATTTCATACAACATTTTGGGCGTGTTCAAATACTTGTTCACTAATCTGGATTTATCCCAAAACGGGAGTAGGTATATATTTCATTTTATATCCTTACAGAGATGAAGTAAAACTCTTTCTTTCCTGAATAGGAATGTAAATATTCGAGCGTTTACAGAGCTTATGACCTGTCATTGGCTGGGTTAAGTAGCCACTTTATGTACTACAACATTCCCCATTCCGCTAAGTAACATTTTTGATTTTGTATATATGTTACGAATCGAGAATCATTCACCAGCGCGTTAAAAGCTCCATCTATGCATTGATATTGAAGTTAGTATTTATTAGCAAATTACTTCATTCATGGGGAATGTTGTAGTACAAAAAGTGGCCACTTAACCCAGCCAATGACAGGTCATAAGCCCTGTAAACGCTTGAATATCCATATTCCTGAATTTGAAAGAATTCTACCTCATTCTGTAGGGATATAAAATGAAATATATAAAAAATTTCATATTATCATAGAACTTTGGCCTAGCGACTAATCACGATATATTGCACTCGGTTATACAAATGCAGTGCCCTATGCACAACTAGGATAGGAGAATGTGGTAGTATTAGTAGGCGTGTGGAGTACCTGAATGTCACGAACAGTTTCTTGATAGGTCGTAAAGTATATTTTTTAAATCTATGAAATACCTCACTGAGCAATGCCCATGCTGAAGTATTCATTTACAATACTTTTAGGTAGTAAAAATTTATACTATATTAAACATTTTGGTGGGGTGACCATCTCAAGACACTTCTCTGGGCCCATCTCATAAAGCCACTTTTTCGCAACTAGACAAGTTTTTAAAAACATATTTTAGATATGTTTTTAGACTTCTCTTATTTGTTTTTAGATGGGATACAATTATAAATTCTGGGAGCCAGATATATGTGACTTCTTTGCGAAATGCAGTTTTCATTTTAGGCGTCACATATAACTGACTCCTTTTATTTGTTGTGTTGTAGATAGTATTTTTATGTATCCACCATTTACATGTGCATAAACGAGTAGTGCCTTAGCATATAGTTGCCTAAAATTCAGTACGCCAACTTGTTCAAACACTTCCAATGTGGACGTTCTGATCGAGACCCCGAAGAGTGCCTTAAGGACACGTTTTTGTGCTATTTCTAACTGGTGATATTATACTGATATTTTTCAGCTCATTGGAAGAAAGAAATGGAGAAGCATAGAGATTGGTTCCTGGATGATGGACAGTACAAGACTGATGAGAGCAAAAGACCGGGGAAGCCCAAGACTGCGGAAACTTTGTTTGGAATCGAGGGATCCTTCAGGCAACTTAATGTCGACTAAACAATATCGATGGTTCATAGGACGAACGTACTCATCACAAAATTGCTGATTTTTAAGAATACTTTAAAGTTACCATAAAGCTTTCTGAATAGTTATTTCATTTATACCTTAAAATTGCATTATTTATCTTTGTGATGATTAATTGCAAAGAAAAATCTATGATATAACCTTTAAAAATTCTAACCATCACTTATTACCTGTCTGAAGATGCCCTTAATGAGGTAAAATTGCTAACTGGTGAAATAAATATTAGTGGAAGTGTACCAAGTATTTTTATTTAACATTTGTTAGTTACTGTAAAGTAATTCAATAGTGGAATTCCACCAAGCAATTTCAACAAAAAATTAAAATAAAACATAAACCTACGTCTATTTGCATTCGTTTTCGTAAAATATACAATATGGCATTTTTTTCCAAATAAATATAAATTAAAAGAATAATATACTTCGTCGTTAAAATTTTGATTGAATACTAACAGACGAAATGTCAAAGCTGCTCTCCTGAAAAACCGGTTTTTTCAAATTGTATAAATTGTATTAGAAATGTAACATATTATGTGTTTAACTAGTATACGAGATTTCTCTCCTTTATTTTTTTTTTTTCTCCTATATTTTTCTCCTCAATAAATGGGATACTTTATCAATAAAAATATTGTGCTTACTTTAATTTTAAAAACCTATTTCAAAATTATACCCACCTGCATATTATTATTGTGTACAGATATAATATACAAAATAAAAAAGAACACAAAATTTAAAAAAAAGGATTTTAATTAGAATTCATGCAATTTTACTTAATCTGCGGTAGGTACTTAAGAAAGTTTTTGTAAAAAAAAAATTCCAACCAATTATAAACAAAAAATTCAAAAATCATATTACACATTCGACTCCAAGTATGATGTAGATTCACCAGTTTTCGCATTGTACTACGAATTTTTTTACACCATGTATATGTATGTGTGCACCTATAACAACATACATCAGATTAACCTTTTTCAATGTAGTAAAGTTCACCAAATGTCTTAAGTTCTTAAGGTTCACATTTTTGTGTTTGGTTCGCGATTAGCATAATTTATCAATTAACCACGTCATTACATTATGTATTTTTCAGTTGCGTAATCTGATCATGACGAAACCATTTTTACAATTTTATAAATCGGCCTTTTTAAAAAATTACTAACACTGGATTTATTATATAAAAAATCAATGATTTTTATAATTGCATATTTGACTAACTTCTTACAATGTCAAAAATCGAAACCGAATGTAGCATTTGTAACATATTTTTTAAGCTTTAATTTTAAGAAATTGGACTTCCAAAGCTCATGCTGGACTAATAGTCGTAGGCGACACTAGAATAGCGAGTGATTTTGTGCCGTAGATCACTCGCCATTTCGAAGTGTCGCATGCGACTTTTAGTCCAGCATAGGGTCCCGGAAACAAAAACAGTGTAAGCTGGCGTGAAGATGTCTTACAGGAATGCTCAGGCACACAACAGACGTACTCCATACACCCACACGTTCGTACATCTTCTGTCGCCCTCACACATGTCTCTTTCACACACATATCTCACAGACAGCTACAGAGGCTTCAAAAGCAAAGTTAGTGAGTGTTGGTTGTGAAGCACTTAAGAGCATACCACACCACGTGACTCACGGCCCCCTTCCCATACAAACGTATTCCCCGATTTTCTCCC
Source organism: Micrasema minimum (assembly GCA_022494985.1). Classification (NCBI taxonomy): domain Eukaryota; kingdom Metazoa; phylum Arthropoda; class Insecta; order Trichoptera; family Brachycentridae; genus Micrasema; species Micrasema minimum. Next base: position 8,965 of record JAGVSP010006545.1, read on the forward strand.
TGGAATTTTAAGATTAGAGCAATGATTTTTTCTAAAAAAATATCGACCAAATGCGTGTTTGCATCGTCTTATTTTTTGATATTTTATTTGATAAAAGAGATAAGTAATGATTTTAAAAATAAGATAATACGGACACACATCTGGTCCATACATAAAACGTGTGAAAAAATCACTGCTCTAATGTTAAATTACAGGGAGAGAATCGAGGAATAAGTTTGTATGGGACAGCGGCCACGAATCTCGTGGTGTGGTATACTCTTAATGGGCATTGATATTTGGCGGCAATTGGGTTCTTTCCGATTTTTTATTTTTTTATTTTAAATAAATGATTGAAAAATTACAATATCAAGGGATTTTTTTTAATTTTTATGATGTCATATGAATTTTTTAGCGTGGTTTGAAATAGCGGTTTTTCAAATCGCTCGCAAAATCCTCCATTTAGCGCGCATGCGGTGTGACGTCACAGCAATATAGGCGTTCACTACGGAATGAATTTCCCGCCTTCCGCGGTAGACGGATATGACGTCATTAGCCAATAACGGGCGTTAAAACTCACTCGTAATTTCGTGTTTTTAAAACATAAATTTATAAATGAAAACAAAATTTTTGATCATTGTGTTTTATATCGTTGGAATTGTAAAAATATACTTTAAATATTTATAGCGTTTTCAAGGAAATTCATGCTATCGGGAAGAACCCCATTCAATGTTTTTTGCTATTATTATTTACTTTTTACCGTTGTATAATTTTTCAATATTTAAAAAAAAAAAAAAAATTCCTATGGTATTTAAAAAAAAAAAATTACAATGGCTGTTTGTCTAGTTTTTTTCTTTCTAACGTTTCTACAAGTTACAAGTATTTGTAAATGTATCACTGTTCTGACTAGACCTATCTCTAGAAACTCCTAGCTAGTCAGGACTAGAGCGAAAACCACTTCTATTAATGTATAAATAAAAAATAATATGTTGAAATATAAATACAAACATATTTTAATGTAACCTAATCAGAAATATGTATCAATAGATGACTAATGATTTTTTACTTTGTTTACCACTTTAGTTTTTCTATAGTATCAGCTCATACTAATTGAAAAATATAATCCTTTTATATGTAGAGGGTGTTTTATTTTCAATATTAATCCTGTATGTATAAAAAAATCGAAAATTTAAAAAATCGCAATTTATTGTTGTTTCCGTAATAAAATATTTGTCGGTGATTTGCATAACAAAAATTAAATATACATAAATCGCATAAAACGTAAAATGATTTTAAGCTCAGATGACAAATCAGTTCAACAATAATTTATCATAATATAATGTTTTATTTTTTATTTGTTTGCGAAAAGCCAACAGACATACACTTATATTTAAATACATACAGTATTAATTACTAGAAATAAAGTCCATTAACATTATCCACGCAATAAATAGGTACAAACAATTATACCAAAATAAGAGCAGACGGAGAACTCTCCAATACTGTATCTACAAGCACTGGTATAAGGCAAGGAGACAACTTGGGCCTATTTCTGTTCAAAACTATGATGAACAAACTGATCCAGGGCGTTACGGCCACTGGACTAGGATATAGAATGGGCAGGAAAATCAGCATCATCAGCTATGCAGACGACGCCATACTCATAGCCAAAATAAAAGATGGATGACCTGCAAAAAATGCTGCACCAGTTCCATTTTGTATCCCAACAGTACAACAAGGAGAGTTCTACATAGTCTCGTCTTTTCGAAGAACCCTGCAAGAATCAAACTTGTCCTTGAAAATAAAGCAATTGATCAAGTTGGGCAGTTTAGTGACCTCGGAGTGGACCAAAATAAGAAGTCAAATAAATAAAGCCGCAGCAATCTCGGGATGTCTGAAAGATGACATCTGGAAAAATCAATACAGGAGAACAGATTGTAAGGTGAAAATCTACAAAACCTGTATTCGCCCTATAATGACACATGGAATTGAAACAAGGGCGGACACACGTTGACACACCAAATCCACGTTGAGAGTCTTGGAGATGAAAATCCTGAGATGTATCACCGGGAAAACTCTGAGGGACAGGATTAGAAACGCTTGAATTCGAGCAACTTGCGAAGTCCAGGATGTTTTCAGGTTGGGAAGAGAAAGAAGACAGTAGAATAGCCAAATCCGTGATGCATCTCTGCCCACCTGGCCGCCGACTTCCTGGATGACCTGCAAGAAGATGGAGAGACAGTTAGGAGTCGACATCCCAAGACGCAGCATCAAATAAGAATCATACAGACCCTTAGGTCTATCTTAAGAGGAAGAAGACATTTATGTACTTAATGTTAATGTGTATAAAAAAATAAATGTAAGATTAAAAAAGAAGATGGTCTGCGCAGCAAGAGAGAGTTAAGAAATACTGAATCTCACACATTACGACTTTGCATTCAATAACAATTATCTCAAAATAGATATCCGTATTCCCTTTTGAATTTCTCGTCTCAGTTGAGATGTCAATAATTGTAGTATCCTTATTTTAATGACTAGGTTACTCTTCCTCATCCACACCGAATGGCGCATAGAGCACTGCATCGGTATACCAAGTTCAGAGAATCTTCATAATTAGTCTTACGTTTCAGCACTAGTCCAAGGTATAACATGTGAAGAAATGAAAAAGAAAGATGGCTACGTAAAGTAGGTATTCTTCTACTTTTGGTAACATATTATTATTTTGTGAAATTTATAGTTATTCTTACCCACACTTTCATAACTTTTTAATGTAGTAGAAAACCTATTTAAGTTTTTACATATTATATCACATGGCTTACATTGTATTTTCTAATATATAGTTATCCTATTGTTCCTCTGAAACTTTGTGTAATCTATTCATGAATGTTTTTAATTATTTATTCTGTTAATTAATCTTAGATTGCCTTCTTCGGTGAGATACATAAGTCGTTAAGCAGCACTAAAATATTTTTAACAGCAATAAAAATCCAATAAACCATTTCAGAATTTGTAAGTAATTATTGTCTCTAATTATTCGCACCATATAATTATTAAAATATTATAGAAAACAAAATATTGATTTGTAAATGTTGTACATTCAGTACCATAGATACAATTTGTCGTACAAAGATTAAAGTTAAGATTAAGATATTTTAAAATCACTTTTTATACTATCGATAAAAATCACAAAGTAAGAAAGTTTTCTGATTTATGTTCCATTTTCAGATTTCTCAAAAATGGGTGTAAGAAAATTAAGTCCTGAATTAGCTAAAATAGCAAAGGAAGAGCTAGGAGAGGATCCTACTATAATCAATAATGATATTCGGACTATCAGAGACTGGCTGGAAAAACAAAGCTACATAAAAGCTAGAACAGGTATTTTTGGATATTTACTTTAAATATAATTATTTTATTTTATAAAATTTAAAGCACGACACGTCGTCTTATTGTTTTTCTGTTTTAGTATTTTTAGCTTTTTTAAGATGCTGTAAGTATAGTTTAGAGGCAACGAAGGAGAAATTGGACTGTTATTATTCAACTAAAACTATTATACCAGAACTAATATCTTTGTGTGATCCGCTCCATACAAAAATACAGGAACTTGCAAATTTTGGGTAAGACTAACATTATGCTTTTAGTTTCTTTACTGTATTAACGTTTCAGTATATTATTCACGATTTAAAAAAATGTTAAATTCATTTGTTCTACTTTTAATGGCAAACCAACTAGCATACAAAATGAAATTTACTACCTTTTATCCTTATTTGCCTCTAATGGTGCACCAAAGGCAATGAATCTTGATCACTGATATTTACCCCAAACTAAATAATTCGGATAACAATTATTCCAGGTTGGCAATACCTCTTCCCAAGGTGTGCGCAGATGGATCGAGGGTTATCCTACAGCGAGCTGGGAACTATGAATTTTGTAAAGGAAACATTCTAGAATGTTGTGCCTTACACCGGATGATAACGATACACTTCTGCTCGAAGACGACAACAGCATTGTTGTCGGTCACACGGTCATTGTCGACTGCAGGAATATAGGCCTAGCAGAAATTTCTTCTATTTCTCCCACTAATCTGAAAAAGTATCTTATGAGTTGTCAGGTATGAAAATTAAAAAACAAAATATTTTCCCTTATAAATTTCAAAAAAAAAAATTTAACCCCTTTTTTTTTTTTTTAAAAAAAAAAAAATTTTTTTTCCCCCCTTTTTTTTTTTTTGGGCCCCCCCCCCCCCCCCCCCAAAAAAAGGAAAAATCCCCCCCCCCCCCCCCGGGTTTTTTTATTAAAACTTTTAATTTTGAAATTTGGTT
>JAGVSP010006546.1:0-17169 GCA_022494985.1 Micrasema minimum
TTCAGTTGCATCATTGCAAGACCAATAACCAGTGCATAATGTACTTGCAGCATGGTTGTATGCAAAGCGATCCTATAAATCTTGTTCTTACAAAACTTTATCGCAAAATAAGCCAGGCGCGTTTTGAGTTATGGTGAGATGAAATATCGGGTTTATTGATTATGGGCTACTTATAAATAAGTGATTTAAGGGTAAATTTATATTATTATAAGAGAATGAAGGTAATACCCTGAGTATAATATTATGCAGAAATAAGTATCTTCTGTTCTCAGCTGAAAATTTCGTATAATTTTGATACGTTAATTTTAAAAAGTATTTGTGGTCGTTCGATGTACTGACATATATATTTTTTAAGGTTTTCAAGAAAGTTTTTTAGAAAGTAGGACATATGCGGAGAGGGGAGTAAATATAGAGATTCTAGTATTATTCACTAGAAATTACTGATTTGAGATGGAAGCTGGCATTCCAATAGTCCATGCGCTCTGTAGCTGCAAGACGACCTGGATTCTAGACTCAATTTGCTATCAGTAGAATTAGTATTTCATTAGTATCGCGTTTTTAGTCAAATTGTTTGAATTTAATTTGTACGTGGGTGAAGCTGAAATTCCAACCGTCCATGCGCTTTGTAGCTGCAAGACGAATTGGAATTCAGTTTGGGAATGGAATTAACTAAGAATATCGAATGTACAGCGCCCTTGAGGTGATTTCTCACAAAAACGGCGCTTAATAAATTATCCAAATAAAAATAATAATAATAAATAATACGAATTTTCTAAAAATATACGTTTTCTACGGTTAATTTTATAACTACAACCTACAGCTACAACTTTCCCTTATCCGCAACCAATGGTGCATAGGGCACTGCATCCGTTCACCGAGTGGAGTGTATGACTGATCATCTTATATGAAGTTAAGATGATCAGTCATACGCTTTAGTACCAGGTGTCACACATGAAATATTAATATGAAAATCACATGTAAATAAATATTTCATGTTGACCCCCTACGGGAATCGAACCCGCGACCTCATGCACGGTAGCCAAATTCGCTACCGCTATGCTACGAGGCGAACAAATTTCATAACACGACTTATTATCAAATCCAACCGTCTAAAGACTCCAGCACTTTATCCCAATACACGAGACGTATGACGTAGATGTCTAGTGATGACGTAGATGCCTATTGATGACGTAGTGAGTGACGTAGTGGGTAATTAGACACCTCAGACACGGTAGTATTATTCAAGTATTTAATGTCACTTCTCTGAAATTCTCGTTCGAAGATGTATCCAGGTTAATATAACATTTACCTACGCATCGTGAAATTCATAAAAAAACAGAAAGGAATATAATATATTATATTATATATAGCGATATCCTCAAATATGCAAAGAACATCACCTACTATCTTAAATCAAGCGTCGTGAAATAACCGATATAGTTTTCCTATCAAAAATAGCCTCTGGAGCAATAGACTCTCCGGAACTACTATCTAAACTTTCCATAAATATTCCCCGTAAAACCCTTCGTAACAACCCTCTTCTTTATACCCCTCTGGTACATACTAACTATAGAGAAAAAAATCGTATATATGGCGAGCCTCCAATAACTTTAATAAAATATCTAAAACATTGAATATATATTTATTTGAGAATAACCATGGTGATGTGCGGCGTTTGCTTTCCGAGTGAAATCACACTTTGTTGATCACATTTTGTTGAGTTAGCATTTTTTTTCTTTCTTTTACAACATTTAACTCACTTTTTTTACATATAATTTATTTGTAGTAATCTTACGACTTAAACAAAATTAAAACCAAAGTTATGAGTAATTTCAATACGCCTATAATCATTAACGGCACAGTTATTGAAAATGTAAAGGAGTATGTATATCTAGGCCACCTGATTAAGTTAGGAAGAGGCAGCCAAACAGCTGAAATTAACCGCCGAATTAGGCTGGGATGGGCAGCGTTTGGGAATGTATCCCACATTATAAAGAGTCCAATTCCTAACAATCTTAAAGGCAGGTATTTAACATGTGCATACTTCCAGTGCTGACTTATGGTGCTGAGACATTGACACTGACTATCCAATCGGCCAATAAATTCCGTGTAGCGCAAAGGGCAATGGAGCGAAGCATGCTCGGCATCAGTTTAAGAGACCATGTCACTAACGAGGAGATAAGAAGACGGACTAGAGTCATAGACGTCATAAAAGCTATCTCCCAGCTGAACCTAGAGCTGCAAGGAGACCTGTAGGAAGACCACCAAGAAGATGGACAGATGACATAAAAAGTACTGCAGGATCCAGATGGCAGCTCGAGGCCCAGGACAGAAAGCAGTGGACCAATATGGGGGAGGCCTATGTCCAGCAGTGGACGAACAATGGCTGAAGAAGAAGAAGAAGAAGAGATCTTTACGATGATAATATTTTTTTCTTTCTTTTTTACCTATTTTTGTTACTACCTGTGAAAACCTCTAATTGATCTACTCTGTTCTCATTTAATGTTTATTATAATGATTATTTGACTGTTGGTTTTCCTATAAATATATAAATATACCTATCCCATTCCTTTCGCGAACTGTTCTGCATTTTGCGTGAACGACACGGTACCGGTACGTATGAAATGAGCCTTATTTGCCTTTTTAAAGGTAATTTCTTTAATATGGTGACGGTCCAATATGGATTGAAATTATTTTTTATTGTCACATTTGTCCAAACGTTATAATTTACATAAATTCAACGTAAGAAATATTTCCTAATATCCCAAATGAAAAATCAGTTTAAAAATTCCCGCCGCAGCAGTATGGCGCCTTACAGATAAGATTTATGAAAGTGATTATACACCCCGATGTAATTCACAGTAAAGCTCAGTAATTATTTGTTAAATTCTCAGTAAAACTCGGTAATTATTACCTATAATTCTCAATAAAACTCGGTTATTATTTGATTTTACTTTTGCAATTTAATAAACCTGTTTTGTGCATTTTAAGCCAGGGCCGCGATACAAATCTTTATCCACGCACTTCATCTCACGGTATGGATCGATATGGAAATATAAAATATGTAGATTGTTTGGTACCATTAACAACTTGTCGACATATCACCTGATTTTATCTACCAACGTCATTTCTTTGGTGTGAACATTATTGATAATTGACTTATAGCTATTAATGTTAAGATTTTACGACCAATGCTAATAAACACGGAAAATTATACATTCTCAACTTTGAATGCATAATACTTCATTTTTTAAATGAAATAAAACAACTTTGTTATATATGATTCAGTTTATTTAAAAAATGCTAACTAGTTTCGATGTTTTGTCATCATCAGAGCTAACAAAAAACATTTATTTTTAATATATAACTAATTAAAGTTAAATAAAAAATACTTGGTACACTTCCACTTTTATTTATTTTGACCAGTTAGCGCTTTCACCCTGTAACGGGCATCTTCAGACTGGTAACATGTTGTACAAGACAAAAGTATAAATAGCAGTTTTTACAAAATAAATTTAGTGTTCTCTTAGTAAATCTCATGTGTTTAGTATCTAAATTAATTTTGTAAAAACTGCTATTTATACTTTTGTCTTGTACAACATGTTACCAGTCTGAAGATGCCCGTTACAGGGTGAAAGCGCTAACTGGTCAAAATAAATAAAAAGTGAAGTGTACCAAGTATTTTTTATTTAACTTTAATTAGTTATATATTAAAAATTTAATCATGGAATTCCACCAAGTAATGTCAATAAAAAATATAAATCAAAAACATTTATATACATGACAATACTTTTTGTATAATGCTCAATTAATGTCGAATGTGATGGTATTTAAGTTAGTGTAAGATTGTAGTAAATGGCGATAGCTTGAATAGGTGGAATAATTTGTATATATGGGAAGCATGTTCACTAGTGATGAAAATATGGACAAGGACATTGAAAGGAGGGTTAGTGCCAGTAACAGAGTTAATGGTGCCTTAAAGTCGGTAGTATCTAATAACTGCTTATCAAAAGAGGCTAAATTGGCAGTGCATAATGGAGTTCTGGTACCAACCATTATGTATGGAAGCGAAGTATGGAGTTGGAAAAATAAGGATGAAAGTAGATTGAATGCAGTTGAAATGCCATCTCTCAGGCGAATGTGTGGTAAAACTGTGCATGATAGGTGCACTAATGTTGAAATTAGAGCAGAATGCAAGGCTGAGATAAGCATTATCGACAAAATTAAGAAAGGTCTTTTACGTTGGTTCGGTTGGTTCGAATGGATGATGAAAGAACGGCTAAAAAAATACATGATGTGACTGTGCCTGGATGTAGAGGTCGAGGAAGGCCGAGAAAGACATGGCATGATCAAGTAAAACAAGTGCTTGAAAGTGGGCATGTAAGAAGTCGGAATAATCGACGTGCGTGCATGAGAAGATGTATGAATGTGGAGGAAGCAAGAGAAGTATGCCAGGACAGAGTTAAGTGGTGTTCTATCCTCTCTGCCTACCCCTTCGGGGAAATGACGTGTCTTTCTCGGCCTTCAAGATACACTGCAATTTGTGTACCGTTGCAGTGCCCTATGCACCATTGGGTTTGGATAATGGAAAGTTGTAGTACTTTATGCAGTATATAAATAATTTCCCTAATCCCCCCTCCATTGAGACCCTGACCGCGGATGCACGGGTGGATGTCTAGGATGGGGGGCCTGGCGTGGCGGGATACCGGTCTCCACACGGGTGGTTGGAATTACTAATAAATAATGATCGGGGTAGAAACTAACATCCCTACCACTGTTAATTTGGGCCGACTCTGGTTGGTTTGAGTGATGGAAACAATGACAATTATAATACATAAGCTGAGACAGTGGTAGGGGTACAATGAAAGCATTTGTTCGCGTACATAATCTTAAATTCATCCGTATTTTTATCACACTAACAATCTTAAAATCGCGGTTTAGCTTGTTGAAAAAATCGGTAGAGTTGGCTGGACTGAAAAAAGACTCAATAGTCTTTAAAGCAGTCTAGGGAAAGGGTGGGGCTTTCATTGTAGTAAATAAATAATCAATGTGGGTGTAAATAGTAGCCTTTTGAGTACAATGACATATAATTATACAAACTTATATCCGTCTCGTAGTATTTTTGTGTCACGATTATGTAGGTACTGAATTCAAGCTATTACTGACTCTATTAATCACAACAAAAGAATAAAAAAATCAAAGGTGTGTCACATTCTAGTCATGATTTATAACCAGATTTTTCAAAAGAGTATTGATCAATTGTTGATGTATATCTATGTAGTATTACTAAAAAATACATCAATGTATGTGCTAACTTGTGTACGAATTGTGTCACTCAAACTATTGTTAATTTGCCAATGTTTGTTACCGAAACTGATAGAAAACTTACTGTTTTTTTTAAGGAAAGTTGTTATGAAATGAAATTCACGATAAAACTTCATAAAATTGTCAACATTATTTGTATTAAATTTATGTTAGAAGCAATCACTTTGTAGTTATTCATTATAAACTATTTAAATGAAAACACTTTGTTTTTAACTACTTTTTTATTTTATTATTAAAACTCCCGACCGGTTTCGAAACAACACGTCTCTCTTCATCAAGAACATTTGCGTTGTTTAATAATCATTTTTCAGAATTTGCGAACCATTTAATAGAAAAAAATCATAATTTCAATAAAGATACCGGCCTAAAAGTGTTACATGTAGAACATCAACTATTAAAATTAGACAATTTAGAAATTAGAAAATAAAAAAGTCTTCAAATAATAATCGCAACTTAATAAATAATCAAATAAATAATATTTCCTAGAGCCCCCTTCTTAACTTAAAGATACCTAATCCATAAAAAAGTCATAAATTACCCACCCATCCATTCATCTCTCAACCTTAGACAAACAATAGACCTGACCATTGAACATATGTACTGACACAACTTACTTCATTATCCAATTTCATTAATTATTGTTCCCTTGACAAAGAGACACGTGTTGTTTCGAAACCGGTCGGGAGTTTTAATAATAAAATAAAAAAGTAATTAAAAACAAAGTGTTTTCATTTAAATAGTTTTATTATTTGTATTATTAACTGAATAATTTGCAATGCATCGTAGTCTATGCACTTGTTACAAAAATCAGTTCTCGAAAGCTAATAATTTGTCATAATTTTACTATGCCTCCATTTTTTTTCTAAGGTAGAAATTTTTGTGTAAATTTATTAATTTAAAATGTTTATTTATACTCCAATTAAACACATTTTATCATAAATAATTAATGCCGGTTCTAGAAAATGTAACTTAAAATCCAAAGGTGTTTAAAAAGGCCTTGGTATTTATATTTTTTCGATTATCAACTAATTTAGGCCCAATAATTAAATTCGAACGAAAAAAATTATAAAAAGGTAGCAAACACCGGATTGCTATAATTTTTGTTTGTTTTTTATTTTATTTTATTTTCAGGAAAAACAACAGTTTAAATATACGAAAAGAGTAGAATACAGAATAAAGCTAGAGAACCAATTAGAGTTTTTCACATTTATACATAGGCAAAGCAAGAAAGAAAAAATAAATATAAAACAAGAGATATGAGAGAAGGATGGGATGATAAAAGGAGATGACAGTGAATACAATAAGTTACCCTTTTTAGTTTCAATTTTACTATAAAGTTAGATTGTCCGGTGGCAAAAATATCAAGGTACAATATTCCTTGAATTTCGCACAACTTCGATACATAAAAATATTAAAAAAAATAGTTATTAGTTGTTGATAAATTATAAAAAAGATGACTTTGCTAGTTGTCTAGTAAATCTAATTTGGACAATTTATGTATTTAAATATTTATTAATTTTAATTTGTACAAAAATACTTTGCACTCCCAATTGAGTTACAAAATTAATTCTGGGACAGATATTAGAAAAAGAAAGACTAAATATTACAATACTTCAGATTACAGAGTTATCTATGCTAAATCTAAAAATACAATAATCACAGAAGGAACAATATAGAAAAATTAGCCATTATCATTATTAATAAAGATATTTAAAAAGTAGTCTTTTAGTGCTTTTGTTTTGGGATTTTCGCCGTCTTTTTGATTTTTAATTTCGTTTGGTAGTTTATTGAATTGAGTGCGGGCAATGCTTTCTAAAGATTTTTACGCCAAATTTAGTTGAATGAGATTTCGACACGTATAGTTTGTAATCAAGATGTATTTGCTCTAGAAGATATTCAATCTCTCTCATCGCTCTCAATTATATTGTTTATAACTTTATAAAAAAACAAGTAATGAAATAAATAAAATAAGAATAAGTAGTATTTTTAGCTAGGTACCTAATGCACGGGGCACTGCACTGTACAAGTGCAGTGAATCTTGATTATTTGTTGCATGAATGCATGATCATCAGTCTTGCGCTTCATCATAAAAATCTCATTCTAATAATTATTTCATATTATTGACCCCGCCAGGAATCAAACTCGCGACCTCATGCATAATAGCTCAGTGTGCTAGCCACTATACCGCGAGGCGGACACTCCCAATAAACAAAGTAACAAATAAATTTATTCGCCGTTTAGTTTGAACAAGATAATTATTAAAAAATCATCAATCAAAACTGAAATCAATCACCGTTAAAGCCATGAATTATGGACTGACTCATTAGTGTTACGAGAACTTAAGAAATAATTTAAGTCCATAATTAGCCATCCATGAAATTGATTACCACAGCCAGCTTAACCTAAGGCAATAATTTTAAATTATGTAGCCGTAGAAAAAATCAATTTCTGTATATCTATATATTATATTTAAATACCTTACTACTTTTTACGGACGAAATTTCGCACTAGATCATAAATATGTTTCCCTCCCCTAATACTACTAGTACTTTACTTATCCGCATCCAATGGTGCATAAGGCACTGCATCGGTAAACCAAGTGCATTGTAAATGGATCATTTTATTACGTGAAGGTAAGATGATCAGTCGTTCGCTTCAGTACCAGTCTAAGTCTTATGTTCTTTTGTATTGTGTTTTAAGCTTTTACGGCACATTTGTTGACTGTATTAATTTGTATTCTTGTTTTTATATATGTATGTACACATTAATAAAGAAAAAAAAAGATAATTTCGATATGGAGACACTGAGGGATCGTAAGGATGGCGGCATCATGATTTTCTTTTGACTTGATCGATGCTGTCGCCCTCTTGACTTAACTTCACTTGGAAACTTTGGCCCTGCAATTTGCCTATGCATTTGCAACAGCAAAAATTTAAAGGCCTGCATAAAATAGCGTGACTGACAGAGAGTCCCCAAGGACATGTACTTTTTCCAACCCTCAAACGGGAGCTGCAAAGAATGAGAAATCGCTTAAGCCTGATTCATGTTCTTTTAATTCCTATATGCTCCACAAATGGAACGGAAAATGGTTTTGTGATCCTGATGAAATAAATTTTGAAAGGACATTTCAAAATTACCAGAACTGCCGACGATTGTCAACAGTGGGCGACCTGTTACGCCGATAACCTGATGCCTATGTAAAAAAGGCAAGCAGGAGGTAAGGCTCTCAGGGAAAAGTACGTAGTATAAGGCCTAGACAGCAAGCCGAAAACGCCTTCGCCCGGATGACAGGAGAATACCAAGGGTTGCAGTTCCTGTTGCCTCACCTCTGTGTTCCTTACAAAGTCAAACTACCGCACACCTAAAATTCTTTTATGACACCTATTCTCAAAACTCAGAAGAATGCTATCTTGGGCCTAGGTTAGTTGCCACGATTCGCAGCCATAGAGGAGAACAGGTGTAATGCAGTTATAAAGGCAGTATTTTGTTTATTTTAACCGAGTTAACACGCAAAAAGTGCACTGTTAAGAATTACGTAGGTATGTAGATAGTGAATTGTTGCTTTTTTTAGATACATATCTTATTACCGGTCAAAACGTGATTAAAAAACTGCAAACCCACAAGCTATAATTTGTCAAAGTGAAAAAAAATAATACTTAAAAATATAATATTGGAAAAGAAAAGCAGCATACTATGTAAGATTTAATAGAGGCAAAGAGCTGCGAAGAAACAAAGTTCAAATACTTGCGCAAAAACATGGATTTCTCCCATATAATTTTTTCGTACTTAACTTCAATGTCAATAGGGGAGAGGGTGGAGGGTTTGAACAATATTTACATCTTCTGAAATATTGTTGATAAAATATGAAATTAAAAATATTATTTTGATTACAAATACTAGCCACGGATGTGGTCAACAGTTTTTAAATAAATTAAAGGTAGTAAAAAAATATATGTTTAGCGTTTACGGCTTTCTACGCAAGGACGAATTTTGTTCAAACCCTCCCAAACCTGGGGTAGCTTTGAACAAAATTAAGGAGGCTTTAAAACGACGCATTAATAGCGTGTTTTTTTAAATATAAATCAAGGAAAATAATATAAAATGTAAGAAAAAATCATTAATGTCTTTAAATAATCCTTAACTTAATCCTAACACGAAATTACTCTATTTGATGCATGTTCAATGTTCAATGATGAAAAATTGAATCAGGAATTTTTTTTTTTTTTGCACGGGTTGACACTGGGTTGAGGTAGTTTAAAATATTCTCAAATGGAACCGTGGAAATATCTTCTGTATCGGGAAAGAAGAAACTGCCATTTTCATTATTGTTTAAGACATTGTTCAAAACCTCCTCAGGGTGTCATTTTTCAAAAACATTCCAGATTAAATATTAAAAAGTGAGTTTCCAATAAAATTACTTACGTTCATATGCATGTAAAATGTGTTGTAAGAAACCTTCTTTACAGCAGAAACAGATTGACTAAAGGCTATTTTAGAAAAGTACTTTAAAAAATTTGCTTACAACGAAATTCACAACGGTCAACGATCACACCTACAAGTCAACTTAATCCAAATTGGGATTCCCTTGTTAGTGACAGCCATAGACAATAATTTTGCCATTACGAAAAAATAGGCAAATGTATGAAAAATAGATATTTGGCCAAAATATTTAGCCTGTTCAAAGGCTCCTCGTGTTCAAACCGTCCACCCTCTCCCCTACATAGATCTACACTTGTTTTTTGGATCTCCTGTAAAATTGAGTTTTACTTAGTTATCCCGTTTTGATTATTAAATTTGATGATTAAATTGAGCGCATAATCGATATCCTCAGGTATAAAGAATGACCACAGTTGGATAACTTTAATTCGTTACGCAATATTCCAAGCATTCCGCCAACTAACTCAACTTGAACAATGAATCCGAAAGTAAGAGTCCTCGTTTTTAAAACGACGTTTGAAATAGAAAAACTAACGCTATTTTTGCGTCTCGTGGGTGATTAAAAAATGAACCAAGGTTTTGTAAATTCATATGAATACTATATGTTTATTTTAGTTATATTAAAAGCTATAACTGTGCATTTAGTTTATTAAGTTACAGTAATAACTAATAACTGGAGTCAGTCGTGAAAATGCTGCGGTGGACCTGGCTTAAGCATGTACTCCGGATGCCTCGGGAGACCCTGAATCCGAGCTGCCTCTTCTTTGCGCCTGCAGGATCTCGCCGTCCTGGCAGACCGTCGATGACCATCTTACGGATGTACTCGGCGGAGTTGATGGGATCTCCTGGAGGGATCTAGTGATGTCTACATTCTGCACATAGGAGCAAACGTGGGGAAAAAAGAAGAAGAAGAATAAATAAATACATAATACTATATTAAGCTTACTCTACTTAAAAGAGATGAACTCGAAGTTAGGTAGAGCGATATTGTTAATAACCATGAATAATACTAAATAACTAATCATCACGCCATTTTTCCGAAAGGGTAGCCAGAGCCACTCTGTCCTGGCACAATTCCTTTGCTTTCTCCACATTCTTACATCCTCATCTCATGCACGCAGTCGATTATTACGACTTTTCACATGACCACCTTCAAGTTTTTGCTGTACTTGATCATGTAATCTTTATCGGTTATCCTCGACTTCTACATCCAGACATACTTAGCCATTCTTCGTACCATCGTAAAAAACCTTTCTTAATTTATCATAAGTACACCATGTAAAAAGTTTATGACAAGAAGAAACTAACGTTAGCATTCTAATTTTAAAACCTTAAACCAAAAGCTCTAAATTAAAGTGTTTTAATTATTCTTTCTTTCTTCTTCGTCTTTCAAAGGTTGAATTTTTAATAGAGTTTTTAATTGATTTATTTTTTAGTGCACTCAATATTATAAACATATTTTTTTGTACCCTATGAGAAACAGCAGAACTACAGTGACGGAACACAATTGCGTTTTTTTGCTTTTTTAATTAAAAAAAAAACGCTCTTTTAAAAACGTGGCAAAGTGTAACAACACCTACCATTACTTTATATTGGAATTTCTTATATTCAAGGACATTTCAAGGTTTAGAGTGTGTTGGCTGGGGCATGGCAGGTTTAGACACATTATTATAATAATAATTGCTTTTACTAATTTATGTATATCTAACTTTATTACAGTGAACTTATTATATGATCAACTCTCCTGACAGTTGCCAGTGAAAGGAATTGAAGTAATAATAATAATAATTTATTTTCGCATCATCGTTGATATGGCAAAAAAAAACCATCATAACACTTCAATATACCAGATAAAACGAAAATAAAACGAATGGTGGTCGAAAATTTAGAATTTTAGATCAGTGCTTCAAGAGTGGGCCATCAGCGTCTAGCAGCGAGAGGCTTAAACCACCCCACTCCTGCATCCAAATTGCCGACTCTTTAATTTCGCATGGCTTTAAAGAAGTTTAATCCTGAGATGGCAAACATACCGGAAGCATTGCAGAACCTTGGAATCCTAAACGCTTTAATATAACGATAAAAAATATATTGGGAAAATGGGAACTGCGGGTTATGATTTGTTAAGGTGAAACCTCGTATAAATAGATGGATAGTAGGCGTAGTAATTGGGTAATCGTTAGTTAAAAATTTATAATGAAAACTTATAAAACAATGGGTACGTTGGGTAAACATATCAAAAAAAGATATTAAAAAACCTTTGGTTTTCAACTGCCATCCGGTGAAGGCATTTCCGCTGCCTGGACCATATACTCGAACTATGCATGCCTCCCGAGAACCTTAAGAGCATTCTCTACCACGTGACTCGAGGCCGCTTTCCCATACAAACGTATTCCTTGATTTTCTCCCTAGAATTTAACGTTAGAGCAATGATTTTTACACACATTTTAGATACCAACCAGATGAGTGTTTGTGATTTTTAAATAATTTATTTATCCCCTTTAAGAAATAAAATATCAAAAAAATAAAAAATATCATTGCTCTACTGTTCAATTTCAGGGTGCAAATCGAGGAAAACGTTTGTATGGGAAGCGACCGCGAGTCACGTGGTGGAGTATGCTCTTAACCGTCCGTCCTGGGCATCCACTGCTAACAACCTGGACGTCCATAGCGCCAGAGCTGCGGGACGCGGACCTGATGCGAATCCATATGCTCCATATTGGGAGCGGATTTGGCATGACAATGAAACAAAAAAATAATTAAATTTTAATGAATGAATGTTATAAAACAATTATTCGAGGCTACTTTTTGTATTTGATATCATCCAGAACAAAAGATCTTTTAAATTAGAACCTTGAATTATATTAAAATTTCCTAAAACATATATTATATCACTTAGTAAGATTAGTAGTCACTATATTTACCAAAAATAATAGCCACATCTAATGGAGTTTCCATGATTAAAAATCGTGATCAAACAAACATTATATTCACAAACAACGTGTGATTATTATCAGTTTATATTTTAAGATTGGTTATACTTTAATTTAGAGTGCTGTAAGACCAAATTGATTCATTTTTAAAGTAACTAATGTATATAACCGTCAACTATGATTGCTAATATTTGGCTACAATATATCTGAGGTAGGCATAATGACAAAAAATAACTTCCTTAACGATACTTTGTAAGAAAATTATGCAGGTTTAATCTCAGTATGATGCAACTCCGTCAATACTTCAATAAGTAATACATTTTCCACAGAAGTTAAGTTCTTAAGGCAACATTAGATTCTAAACTGGATTAACAGGCATTGATTCTCTTATGACATTCTGAACAGGAAATAAAGAGGTTTGATTACTCTTTAATATATTCATTAGATCACCCTCTGATCTCGTGATCTAATAAAGGAAAATCTGTGTAACGAGGTAAATTTTTATTTCAGTAATAATTAAAATTTCGCAAATTTTAATTTTAAAAAAATACATAATAAATACACAAATACAAAAATCCCACAAAGCATAATCTGTTCTGGGGGTATAAATAGAATATCGATTGTGAATTGAATATTCGATTGTGAAATATGTGGTTTAAACAACATAAATCATATTATACCAATATATTTCCCGTAACAAAATTTGTAGTACAACCCACAAACTGTTAATCTACAGCACATTTTGAGTCAAATGTATTATATATTTTAATAAATTCGGTTTTTGCTTTTACAAATTATATTTGAATACAATTTTGTAAGAATTTCAGAAAAAAAAACAACTTATTACCGAATTTTCTGAAAAACTAAGGTTCAAAATTTTTTTTTTTTTTTAAATTGACTCCAAATATGATATAGATTCACTGTTAAACGGTGTATTTATTTAACAACATTTTGAATGTGTACAAATTACTGGATTATACCCATGCTGGGCTGATATCAGCTATTATTGATATCCCAACAGAGTTCAATCTATGGTGGTTTCCAAAAATTTTCATATATGGTTATCAGATGATGGGGCGGAATGGGGAATATTGTAATACATCAAGTGGCCACTTAACCCAGCCAATGACAGGTCATAAGCCCTGTAAACGCCTAGATAATCCAAATTCATGTCCAGAGTTTCTCTGTCTCCGTTAGGATATCAATAATATCTGGTGTATTTTTTGTTTGCCTGATAATTATTTCGAATGCCCATCATATTTACTGGTAATTTGGACGTAATTAGTCAACCTTAAATGGCCTAAATTAAATGCTATATCCGGGAGAAATTTTCTTCTTCTTCTTCTTAAGATAGACCTTAGGGTCTGTATAATTCTCATTCGATGCTGCCTCTTGGGATATCGACTCCCAGCTGTCCCTCCATCTTTTTGCAGGCCAAACAAAAAGTGTACATTATTTGTATGGAGAAAAGGCTTTGGCCGGCTACTCCTCGCGTACACAATAAATCAAGTTAACAACGGTAGGTATATACTCAGCGTGCGTTATCTTTGTGAAGTAAAACAGTACCTAGCTATATATTCACGTAGGTATAATGCAAGTCTAAATACTTAGTGGCTTGTGGTAATAATCGTCTGGATATGATGCTGTCACGGTCAACCAGACTGTCGCAAAACTGTTTTTTTTGGTTACACTGTATTCGATCATAATAATTGACCGCTGGAATGTATTTGGCTCATTTATAGAGTAACGGGTGGCACACAAGTTATAGGTACACAAGATGGACACAAACATAAAAATGAAACAAATATAAGTAAATCATAAATACATACGAACTGCTCATGTTGCTCAACACTTGGATTTATAATTAACTTAATTCGGCTTTCGTAAATAAATTAACATGTTTTTTCTGTTTTTTTTTAAATCGCTGGAACATAATTTTCATTTTATTACATACATAATAAACGGTAAAAAACTGCTTTCAAAACGGGTGAATTAAATAAGTTTTCATATAAAAGATCTCAACGCACGGATCTCAAGAACAAAACCTGCAATAAAAACCCTATAATTTTGATTAAATCAAACATGATTTTGAGTGATAAAGATGATTTGATGTGTAATATTGGAATATATATTTATTATAATAATAAACCAATTCAACATTTTTCTTCTTATTTTTCGCCACGTTCGCTCCTACGTGGAGCGTATGCACCACTAGATCCCTTAAGGAGACCGTGTCGCTGGCCAACACTCTCGCTTCCTCCCATGTCCGTCCTGCATCCCTTAGCCCCGCAGAGTACATGCAAAAGATTATCATCGACGGCCTACCAGGACGACGGGATATTTAGATACATAACAGTTGTTCATCGTTGTAAAAGGGCATAATTGTATCTAGTATTGAACATATATATGTAAAAAACTACTTACAATATTATGTAGATACATAATTACCCCTCAATTTTAAATTTTTTTAAATTAACTAACTAACTAACTAACCATCACGCCATTTCCCCGAAGGGGTAGGCAGAGAGGATAGAACGCCACACCACTCTGTCCTGGCACACTTCTCTTGCTTCCTCCACATTCATACATCTTCTCATCCACGCACGTCGATTATTCCGACTTCTTACATGCCAACTTTCAAGCACTTGTTTTACTTGATCATGCCATGTCTTTCTCGGCCTGCCTCGATTTCTACATCCAGGGCACAGTCGCATCATATATTTTTTTTAAGCCGTTCTTTCATCATCCATTCGCTCTACATGACCGAACCATCGTAAAAGACCTTTCTTAATTTTGTCGATAATGCTTATCTCAGCCTTGCACTCTGCTCTAATTTCGACATTTGTACACCTATCATACATAGTCGTACCACACATTCGCCTGAGAGATCGCATTTCAACTGTATTCAGTCTACTTTCATCCTTTCTTTTTCAACACCACGCTTCACTACCTTCCATACATAAGGGTTGGTACCAGAACTCCATTATGAACTGCCAATTTAGCCTCTTTTGATAAGCACTTATTAGATACGACCGACTTTAAGGCACCATTAACTCTGTTACCGGCACTAACCCTCCTTTCAATGTCCTTATCCATATTTCCATCCCAAGTGAACATGCTTTCCAGATATACAAATTCTTCCACCTGTTTCAAGCTATCGCCATTTACTACGATCTTACACTCCGTCATATTCACATTTCTTTCAAAAACCATCACATCCGACTTTTTCACTTTTATTAACAGGTCACTCTCGTTAATGAATGTGAAAAAGTTGTTTCAAATTCGTTTGTTAATTTTTGGCCATGTTTAAAACACTTTTATCTAAATACCTTAGTTTTTTTATCCATCCATTAAAACATAAGATTACAACAGATCACCAAGATAAGTATTATATTATTATATTTTTACGTCCTGTACTGTATTACAGGCTTACAAGGCCAGCTACTATTGTCACTCGACTGGTTCCGGGCCTTGCCGCCAGGGGTGCCCGTGGTGCCCCGATTAGCTGAGACGCGAACCATTAATCATTAAAAAACTAAATAAAAAATACACATCGCCCTCGCGTCATTATACCAAGGTAAGTTTTGAGGATTTGGATTTGTAGGTTGGTTTACGCGGGTGGGTGGTTTATCCTTGTGTTGAATGAGGTCATAGGTTCGAATCCTGCCGGGACAACATTAAAAAAATAATTAAAAACATGTTTTAGTACACAAGTTCTTGTGTTTGACATCTCAACAGAGACGAGAAGTTTGGAAGGGAATATGGACATCTAGGCGTTTATAGGGCTTATGACCTGTCATTGGCTGGGGTTAAGTGGCCACTTGATGTATTTAAAAGGAAAGGGCATAACAAATTGAAGATTCATCTTCAGGCGTTTCCTAGTAGGTGATATAATTCGGTAAGAATCTCACTTGCAATCATAAAGGTTTGGAAGAATTAGGCATTTTAGGAGAAACCTTCATGATTGGTTATGCTTATAACTCTTACTAACAAATTTTTAAAAACAGCATTTTGAGTGTGTCCAAATACTTGTAAACAAAAAACTGGATTTTACCCATTACGTTGTAATACATCAAGTGGCCACTTAACCCAGCCAATGACAGGTCATACGCCCTGTAAACGCCTAGATATTCATATTCCCTTCCAAACTTCTCGTCTCTGTTGAGATGTCAAATTGTAAAATATTAGCCCGTAATGGGTGAAATCCAGTTTTTGTCTACAAGTATTTGGACACACTCAAAATGTTGTTTTTATCATCATTATTATCAATCCATTCCCCCTCCCTAATGTGGTCCATATGGATTTCCACAAACTACCTTCAAGCAGTAATCGGCCGCCAATTCCTGTGAGCTCTTCCAAGAAAGGTCCATGCCCCGTAGCTTCAAAGTAAACAGTGGACGGGTTGTCAGCAGTGGACGTCCCGGACGCCGGGAATCTGATGCCTTGTAAAATATGCAGGCGAGATTAAAGCTTTCGG
>JAGVSP010006547.1:0-29489 GCA_022494985.1 Micrasema minimum
TGTCGGAGGCTACAGTTGAAGGAGGAAAAGACCCGATTTGGGTTGTAGCGCCATCGGAGAAAGGGATGATGATTATGATATATGTAAGTGACGACAACTGTTACAAAATGAATTGTAATTAAATCATCTTCAAACCGTATTTCAATAATCCATTTTGATACAGCTTTTAACATCGGAAATAAATACAAATTAATATTTCAAGATTTTTATATACTCGTATGTTTGAATAAAAATTTATTATACTAACTAACTAACCATCACGCCATTTCCCCGAAGGGGTAGGCAGAGAGGATAGAACGCCACACACTCTGCCCTGGCATACTTCTCTTGCTTTCTCCACATTCATACATCTTCTCATTACCACACAATCGCCTGAGATATCGCATTTCAACTGCATTCAATCTACTTTCATCCTTATTTTTCCAAATCCACACTTCGCTTCCATCATTTTGTGCAATTTTACCGTATCAACCATTTTTGCAGTACATTGTGTATGTACGAGAACGTAAATATGTATATTACTAATTTTTAACAAGCGAACCAAACAGTGAAACCTATCCATCAGAAATTCGAAGCATCAATATTGGTAAAATAAATTGATCGATGAATAATGGCAGTGCTTCCAGCCGGCAGGATAGTTGGCTGTTATTATTAATGATAATACGCACAAATATTTAGAGAGGTATTGAATACAAAACGAACGGTGAATTCCACAAACAAAATATTATAGGGAATTAATGCACTTTGCTTCCAACCCACTTCAATGAAATTTTGAGCTCTATAAATATTACGTTTATAAACTATACGGACACGAAACGAATGGGTTCAAACAAACTCGAAAACTGTTTACTTACTAAAGTATACAAACACGAAACGGCATATTTCTGCTCTCGTTGTAATACAAAAATACAAGTTGTACTGTCTATACGAGTAATAACCCAACAGGATTGATCAGGTATTAAAATATGATGTAAAATACCTGTGAGTGTGCTGAATATACCCGTTTGTTAGTAAAACATTGAAACAACTTCGTCGACCACCTTTGTCGAAGTAGGCGACAAAGCTGTCTGTCGTTGAATTGAGTTTGGCTATTCCGACAGTATAGTCTTTTTCAGGGTCGGATGCTTGGAGGAATCGCTAATATGTTGGATGCTTTATGGGTTGTCAGTGTTTCTCTTTCAGTATGAAAAATGTATTATGAAAAAAATTGAAAATGCAAGCATAGGTAGTTGCACATTTTTCAAGTTAAAATTTTAAATAAACCACGGTAAAATAACAGCAACATTGTCATAACCGATTCGAAGCAATACTTTTGTACAATGTGGAAAACGTGACGAATTATAAACTAGAGTCCGAAACACGCGGAGAAAAACGTTTTCAAAATTAAAGGTCGCTTTGCAAAAAGAGAGCATTCATTACTGAAAACACAGCCGAGGTTGTTGTTGTTGATATGTTGCTTTTTAATAGGTGTTTCGCTTTACAGGCGCATTGCAGTTTCCGTGTTATAGGCAGGGTTTATTCTAGTAATCCCAAGTTCGATGGGAATGTCATGCCTCGACGGGGGAGGATCAAATTCGTGAAACTGGGCGTGGGGGTGTGGGTGTTGGAGATGGAAAAAGGGAAGGGAGGGGGTGTACGCCAAACACAGAGGTAAGTGGAATTTATAATATAGTCATTATTTATAGCAATGGAAAATTTAACATTGAAATTCGTTGAATTTTTATCAGGTCTTTCTGATTTGTGTCTAACTTGATAAAATAAAATAGTATAATAATATGGGAAATAAACAATAATATTCAGTTTTTAAATTAGAAAAGAAGACTGTAATTATTTTAATATTTCTAACGAAAATACTCTTAAAGTTAATTAAAAAATATGAATGATAACATTTCATAATGCCAAATGGATATATTCTATCTGCCAAAATAAAACATTTATTTGGAAATTCTTTATTTTTGTGACCCTAATATAAATATTTGATATAAATTTTTTTTTTAAAGTAATTTTTTTTTTTAAATGTTCTTTAAGCAAAAAAAGCACTTTAACAATGTAGAGGTATTAAAAAATACATGATTTGGTATTTGAAAATAATACAATTTACTGGAAATTACATCGAGTTTGAAAAAAAATAATTTTTAAATAAATACACGCGTTATGATATTACTTATTATATATATATTTATTTTCAGGATAAAAAAATAGGGGGAAAAAGTAGTGAAGTGGCATTCGAACAAAGGTATATTAATCCGGATTCGCGAATTACGTATTAATTCGACACCAACCACTAGACGTTGATTCAGTTCATTAAAAAATCATGACATTATATATACATCATTAATAGTAATAAATATTTCACATGCACAATAATGAAAAGCGCGACTCGTTATATACAGACACGTTTACTTTCCTATTGATTCTCCGCCCGTTAAAATTATTTTTTCGCTATTTTTTCAATTATTTGTATAACTAAAAGTGACAGCAAAAAAAAAATAAAGAGATCCTCAAAAGCGAGTGTTTATTTTATTATCTTACATTTCCGTTTAAAAATTCGTAGAAACTCGTCACCCCCTAATATTTAATCCTGAAAAAGTTAACGTTTGTTATTTTTTACCATACATACGTACTTTTAAAATTTTAATTACAATACGAAAAACTACGAAATGGGTATACCTACCCTACAAAATTGTTATTTTAATTATTGGAATATTTATATATAATATTATAATTATTGGAAAACTAATCAAAGTTCGTAGGTTTTCACGGCTTTTGGAATAGAAGTTATATTTTCCTGGGTTATTATGTGGGCTCTGTGTTGCCGACGATTTTGACGATCAGCCCTGAAGATGGACACTGCAATGTGCTCCGAAACAATATACAAATAATTTATTTCTTTACACATTTACATATAATCAGTTTGAACAGTTAAGCCACTACATCAAGACGGCTATTGGAATAGAGTTAATATTTTCCTGGGTTATTATGTGGGCTCTGTGTTGCCGACGTTTAGACGATCAACCCTGAAGATGGACACTGCAATGTGCTCCGAAACGTCGGCAACACAAACACGGCATAATAACCCAGGAAAACATTATCTGATTGGAAAACTTTGTTTTCGGATATGTAAAATAAATTTTATTTAATTAAGTATTGCAATTGAATATGAAAATCGGTAGGCATTGATTTATATTAGCAACACCAAATAGAAAGCACGCCAACTATTACTTATGAAATTGATATTTAGTATTCGGAGTTCAGTAGTGAAGCAATAATAAGGTCAATATATCTATCCGAAAGCCTGAGGAATGAATAAACACGATAAAAACAGAAAACAAACCTGCTGGAGTCTAATTGAGGATGATGATAGCATAGCTTTTGCTCAGATTTATTTTGATTAACTCCCCTTCCCGTAGCCAGAAGGGTGCTCCTTTTCCTCCATTAATAATATTATTTTTATTATTTAACCCGGTCTCCCCCGCTACACAAGACGCGCCATTACACGGTTGGCGGGAAATATAGTCCGGCGGAGAAAAAAGAGAAATCTCATCATCTGCCGAGAAAATATTAACGAATTATGTCCGCTACGGTGGTTAGTTGGAGATCAAATGGAGGTACAGAATGAAAGTAAATTGTTTATACATACCGCTACGACTTTATCGCACACAAACTGATGCTGTAGAGTTGAAGTAGGAATCCGGCCTTAAATTACATACTCAAAAAAAAATTCATTTTACAAAACATACGCGAACGCAACGCATTGAGAAAGTATTTATTTCTTTACACATTTACATATAATCAGTTTGAACAGTTAAGCCACTACATCATGGCGGCTGCCAAAAGAAGTTCTAAATTTCCCTAATAATCGTGACGTCATTTATTTGCAAATGCATCTAGAGTCTCATAATATTCACTAAAATGTGCAATTTTTCAAAATAAGGTGATAAATATTCTACGAATTTTCATGATTTTCACTCTGTCCTGGCATACTTCTCTTGCTTCGTACATCTTACATTCATACATCTTCTCATGAACGCACGTCGATTATTCCGACTTCTTATCATGCCCACTTTCAAGCACTTGTTTTACTTGATCATGCCATGTCATCTTTCTCGGCCTTCCTCGATTCTACATCCAGGCACCGTCGCATCATATATTTTTTAGCCGTTCTTTCATCATCCATTCGCTCTACATGACCGAACCATCGTAAAAGACCCTTCCGTAATTTTTATTTTTCTAACTCCATACTTCGCTTCCATACATAAGGGGTTGGTACCAGAACTCCATTATGCACTGCCAATTTAGCCTCTTGATTTTTATGAAATGATTTTTATGAAAGACAAAAAAAGCTCATGCATAAACGAACGCACGCGCACGTAGCTTTATCTTTGCTTACGCGGGCAATGTAACGCAAAACACAGGTAAGTATTGAAAAAAACATATATATGTGTGTTAGAAAAAATTACAATTCATATTATTTTACTACGAACGTAAAAGTAAAGATCCTTGCCACAAACCCTTGTACCTACCCATGTATGAAATGAGTGAAGGGGTTAGCCTCGGAGAGTGTACTCAAACTTCAGAACAGTAGAGAAATGGCAAGAAAGGGTCAAATAGATAAAATACGTTATGTGAAGAATTTCCATCCACTGAGACGGGTCAGGGGTCGAGGGATGGGATTATGAATGAAAAATGAGAATGCGAACACAAATCACTCAAAACAATATTGGCGTTATATCAATATGTTTGGGATCCCCTTTAATTTATTTTTTATACCGCAAAATTTGTATGGAGTTCATTTTGTATTGATTTTATTTTTATATATTTACTTACGGCAGGCAGTACCTTACGAAAAAAACAGCCTCCACTCGATTGCGTGTTATATTGGCTTAAACAAAAATAAATAAATCAATACACAATGGTATGTAGCTAAATGTGACAAAAATAAACCACTAGATTGTCACGATAGATAAAATAATAAAAAATGTTAGGAGTTTTCAAAGCCCTAACCTTTATATTACTTAAATTCACAATAAATTAAAACAATTCTAAAATGCAGGTACTTCTTCTTCTTCTTTCGCCACGTTCGCTCCTATGTGGAGCATGTGGACATCGCTAGATCCCTCCAGGAGACCCTATCACCAGCCAGCTCTCTAGCCTCCTCCCACGTCAGGCCCGCATCCATCAGCTCCGCCGAATACATCCGTAGGATGGTCATCGACGGTCTGCCAGGACGGCGGGATCCTGCAGGCGTAAAGAAGAGGCAGCTCGGGTTCAGGCTCTCCCGAGGCATCCGGAGTACATGCCCAAGCCAGGTCCCACGCCGCATCTTCCTGACTCCAGTTATTAGAGGTTGCTGCGTCCATTTCCTAACTTCAGCGTTAGTTATGAAGTCAAACCACCTGCCTAGAATGCCTAGAATCCTTCTCAGACACTAATTCTCAAAACTCAACAAGCGAGCATTCTGAGCTTTTGTGAGGTGCCAGGATTCGCATCCATAAAGGAGCACCGGCACAATACAGGAAATAAGGAGTCGGCATTTAGTTTTTGACCAAGTATAAACTGGAATTCCAGACAGCACGCATCGTGTTGAAGGTTGCTCGAGCAATTCCTAGACGGATTGCGGAATGCAGATACTAAGTAACCGTTATTGTTTGATTTGTTATTTGATTACAATATTAGATGCTTTCTATAAATTTATATTTATGCTAGATGTATTCAAAAACTCACTAGCCCACTACAATATTTTTAGAAAGTTAAGTGACGGTGCCAACAATTATTATAAAATAATCTTTAAAAAGTAAGAGGGTGAAGAAAAAAATAGCTTGAGTATGTACGAGTATGTGGGTTCAGAAAATTGAAGTCAATACGTACAATGAAAAAATAATTGAAAACATAAAATTAAAAAAAACTATTATGCTTCTCACAATAGGGTTCTTCTCGATAACATGAATATCCTGAAAACGCTATAAATATTTAAAGTATATTTTTACAAATCCAACGATATAAAACAACAATGATCAAAAAATTTTGTTTTTATTTATAAATTGTTTTTAAAAACACGAAATACGAATGACTTTTAAACGCCCGTTTTTGGCTGTTGACGTCATGCCCGTCTACCGTGGAAGGCGTGAAATTCATTCCGTAGTGAGCGCCCATATTGCTGTGACGTCACACCGCATGCGCGCCTAAATGGAGGATTTTTGCGAGCGATTTGAAAAAGCGCTATTTCAAACCGCGCTAAAATATTCATAAGACATCGTAAAAAATTAAAAAAAAATTCCCTTGATATGTTTTTGTAATTTTTCAATAATTTATTTAAAATAAAAAATAAAAAATCGGGAAGAACCCAATTAATTTGCAAAGACATCCGGCGAATCGTAGCTCGAGTCACATATTTTTATGGATCCGGCGAAGAAAAAAAAGTGTTTCGGCTTTTGGAGGTAAGCGAGCGAACAAGCTATCGGTTACCTTAATGCGCTCGTAACCCCGCCCGGGGCTGCTAACATGTGCGGGAACGTTAAGGAGAGAAAAGCTCTGGAAATTGGACGAGAAAGGTGAAATTAATTCGGAGGATCGGGGTACCATCGTCTGCTTTCCAGCAGCGGATACAACGCACAAAGGGAAGAAGAACAGATATCTTATAATTGCTTAATATTCAGAACATGCTATCTTTTTAAAGGATGATGATGAAAATTTATTTGATCAAAACATTTTAGCGAAATCATCCATGCACATAATAGTATAATTTATAAATCACCTTAATTGTTTACAATAGAAATAAATTTAAATTGACAAAAAGGAATATTTCACCGAAATGAAAAACAATCGTTCACGAATAAAATCCAGTATTTGTAAATATTTAAACAGAAAAAAAATATTGAGATTACTACTACTCTCCTTTGGCCGCACCCAAATGGTGCATAGGGCACTTTACTGGTACACCAATTGAAGTAAATCTTGGTAATTTTATTACATGAATCTTTGTTTTTATTTATTTTTTTAACTATTCATAAATTATTTTAGTATGAATTAATATTCGGAACTATATGAACGTGGAAGGGCAATAATAATAATTTTTTGTTTTATTTTGTTAGGATTAATTGGTGTAAGTCCAATAGGGAAGTGTACTATACTTGAGGTTTTTCTGTGAAAAAATTAGTTTTTTCCTATTAGTCATCATCATCGTCATCATACAATATCCGTTCCCTATGTGAAGCATGTGGATTCCACTAGCTGCCTCCAAGCCAAGTAAGTCAGGAGTATATAAACTCGTAGAATGAAAATCAAAGTTAACAACAAGACAAGAAATGAGACAAAATTCTATTTTGATAAAAACATTAGAGGAAAAAGAGTAACCGCTTAATCCCAAATGTCGCGCAATTCTTATATTATTGAAATAAAAAACTTATATTATTGAAATGAAACTATATTTGTTTTTTTTTTTAAATATTTTGTTCACTACATATCGTGACAATTGCTTCGCCTTATTAAGGCATTATCAGCACCCAAAATTAGTTTGATATCAATATTATCATACGGAGTTCTATAATATAAATGCCAACTCAATGAATCACGTAATTCTGCTGAGATGGAAACTGAAACGACCAAAACATCAGCAAGAAGTGCAAATGACACAAGAAAAACCAATAAGAATGATAAAAACCTAAAAACGTATAAAAAAATCAACGCCCAAAACCAATAAATTCAATGCAAAAATAATGATTCAACTTATAGATTAATCAATTCAATCTCGAGATTCAAAGAAACATTCTAAAACAGCTTTATTATATCAAGGAACACCAATTCAACGAGTTACGTGCTCGATAAGAGTTATTCGAAAGTGTAACATGTTGAAAGCAATAAGATAGAGCGCGATATGGTACCAGGGAAGAAAATGATAGCGCGCAACAGGCGCCAAGCCAAGCCCCTTGGCAGGCCGCCAAGTGCCGCGGTGGTGTCGGCACCTCCACTGGGGGGGGGAAGATCATGGGAGGTCGCCAGCAACAGGCGACTTGTTGCCGTTTCTTCACTTGTTGCTCGGGCGCAACAGTCCTCCATTCTGTTAGGATTTCCTCTTCCGCTTCCTGAGTCGGTTGGTATACAATTGCCGGGGTTCGTAGAAATATCGGAAGAGGGTTTTGTTAGACTACGAGTATTCATTAATTGCTTGAAAGCTTTAAAACAATCTTCTTATATAAAAAAATAATGTGTGTAATTAAATATGGTTGCGTAGTGGGGCAGTGCGTTGATTCGATAGATTTTTTTTCATCTTTTTTCGTACTTAAGCTCCAAGGTGGAGAATGTAAATATCACAACCGACCCATGTACGGTTTTGTAGTAGTTAACGGCTTGTCTCATTCAACGGAGGTTCTGGTGGTTCAAATATTATGACTGATGATATCATTATCATCATATTCGTTCACTGTGTGGAGCATATGGATTCCACGATCTCCCTCCAAGCCAAGCGATCTGCACACTCCCCCCCCCCCCCCCGCCAGTTCCCGTGCACCCTACCAAGTCAGGTTCACGTCCCGCATCTCTTGATCAAACTGCCGGCGGATAGTCAATAGTGGACGTCCAGACGGAGTCCAGTAAAACGTTTAAAAAACACCTTTGAAAAATAAGTCTTAGGCCCCATTGTCAATGCCTAAATAAAAATAAATTTTACCTCTTTCACGTTTCTTTGGCTACGTCTCATTTAGCTAAAATGCCTATGCTTCAGAAGTTGTTTAATAATTATAATAGGATGACTTATAAAGCGCCGTTTACGGGAGAAATCACCTTAAGGGCGCTGTACATAATGTAAAAACAATATAATTAGTGACCCAAGCACGTATTTTGAAACTGTTTAAAATAATTTTAAATATTGTGATCGTTTCGTGGCTGGCCTCTAAATTTGAGTAGTCAAGTGCTTGGGAAGGAGATTTTGAAGCAATTAGTTTTGAGTTTTTTTCGAAATTCATTGGGACTCCAAACGAGTCTCTAACATGAAGAGAGCCGATTCCAAGCGGTAGGGCTCGCAGCAGCGAAGGCGTTGTCTCCGAACTTCTAGGGTGCCGTATAGACTCTGTGCTTTTGCCTCTGCAGTGGACGTTGAAGATCGAAGCGTTGCCTGACGTGAATTTGTGTTCTGAGTAATGCAAAGTTCTGTTAGATATTCTGAAGCCATATTATTTTTTTAAGATTTCTACTAGTATTGTATTTTTGGCAGGCAAGCGCTCAGTTAGAAATGTTTTTTTCAAGTACGTGTTTTATTAAAATTAATTTAAAACTTTTACTAAACAAATTAAATAATACATTTACTCATTTAGATTAGAACATTACGATTACATATTTCCACTTTAATGCATCATCATTTTGTTTAATTCTCACGATGAAAGATGTAATTTTCACGATGATTTTCACAAGGTATGAAAAAAGGGTTTTTCTGTTGGGTAAATAAAAAAATTAACTATTGAAATATTGGAAGAATTCCATAGTTTGAAATTCATTCCAAATCTTATGCTTGAATGCAAACAAGATTATGAAAATGTTAATATTTTTTTGAAGACCTATATTCAGAACCAAACTAAAATCCTCATCTGAGTCTACCGGGACAAAAAGAAAAAGGAGGGTAGTAAGTATTAGAAAAGATGTATTACTCAGACTTTATCTGTATAGTACCTATAATTTTGAGCGAGATAACAGTCCCAATAAATCCCTACAGGTTGTAACTACAACTAATGCAACCGCATCCAATGGTGCATAGGGGAACTGCATTGATACATCAAGTGAAATAAATCACGACTATTTTTTACACGAAGGAAAGATGATCAGTCTTACGCTTTAGTGCCGGTCCAAGGTACCACAATATGACATTTTTAAATAAAATAAAAATTAAAGAGTCTTTATTGAGAAATAATCATAACTTAAAAATAATGCCGTCCCGATAAACCGCAATTTTTGCAGTTTGTCATCGGGTGCCATTAACAAAAATTATCAATTTATCATAGAAATATATATAACAACATAAAATTACAGAAAAAATATTTAAATAGTTTTCAAAATATTATTGTTTTTAAAACCATTATATCAAAATATGATGAATCAATATAAAGTAGTTCTGTCTTCCAACCAATCTCTCAGTATAAAAATAATTTTACTCACGTTAATACATGATTTAATTTCATCGGGAAACATAATATTGAAAATTTTTGGAATTAAATATTCTAATGTTCTCTGTCCGTACTTGTTTTTAATCTTCATTAAACTTCACATAACATTCAAATAAACATTTCATATTGACCCATATTGGGAATTGAACCCGCGACCTCATGCGTGGCAGCCCCAATGCGCTACCGCTACACCACGAGGAGGATAATTTTTAGAATATCATAATCTTCATTTTTATAGAATATTATAGAATTTAATCTTCATTATTTTACACCTGCTCCTTATGTAGGCCTTGCAGTCCTTGAAGCCCTAGCAAACTGCCTTCAAGATAAGCGGTTGGTTGATTAATATGACACTAGGATAATGTTATTACACGACGAAAGAATATGTTTACATTAGAAAATGAAAGCAAGAATGGCACTTACCAACTACACGACTAAATAATATGTTTACAATAGAAAATGAAAGCAAGAATGGCACTTACCAACTACACGAAGAAAGAATATGTTTACAATAGAAAATGAAAGCAAGAATGGCACTTACCAACTAGAGCCAGTATCACAGTAAGGAGCGGCGCTGCCGGGAAAGATACTGTTACGTTAAACTCCAACATCTGCAGTAAATCCACTGGAATATAAAAAAAACGTTGATGTACACAATTAAAATTCAAAATGTTTAGAAGACTCAGTTCAGAAAGGGTGTAAAATTTTTCTAACCATAAAGGTAATTTGAGTGATTGCCTTATTGATATCTTATTTTTGACGTGTTTAAATACTTGTACACAAATTTGGATTTATCCCAAGACGAGAGTAGGTATATATTTCATTTTTATATCCCTACAGAGATTGAGTAGAATTTTTTCAAATTCAGGAATATGGATATTCCTTACATTGTTACGAATCAAAAACCTTTCACCAGCTAGCTCCATCAAAATAAATCTTCAACATTTTCATTGAGTTTTTTTAAAATAATAATTCAGATTCAATTGTAGGTATTTATTTATTGACGCCCATGTTGTTTATGTAAGTATTAAATTTTTAATTATTGTTATATGCACGTATTAATGTTGAAATAAATTATTGTTATGTACATAAGATTTACTGATGAAATAAATCAAATAAAATATTGTTTCTGACCGTATTATATACAATGATTATAAATTCGTTACAAACAATCGGCAATTTGTGCTATTTTGCTGTATGCGAAGCATTTAAGTATGAGAAGTTAGACTTTAAATTGTTAAAATATTGTACTTTTTTTAAACTTTTCTTCGAACCTGGGGCATTTAAATTTTGTGTGGAAAAGTTTGCAACGAAGAATGTTTTTTCCTATAATAAATAACATTCTTTTTCTCTTTTAAACAATATTCTTAACCCAATTGCACCGAGATACCTAGCAGATAATTTTGATTACCGTTCTGAGCATGGACTATCACTACGCTCATCTAATGAGAAAATACTCTGTATTCCTAGGCATCACACTTCCTTTCTTACTGTCCATGCTGCGAGACCATGGAACGATTTACCAACATCCTTTAAAACATCCTTCATTCATCCAATTTCCTATCCTTTGCCTTCCTTCCTCTATTCCATTTTACGATGTCATATTTAAGTATATTTTTATCTGTACACTATTTTTTACATGATGCAATGTAATTTAAGCTTCATCTTTCCACCAAAACTTCGTACAATAAAAGCATATCACTAAAATAATTAAGGGTTGATTAGAAGACATTCCTTAAAAGAAATAGGTCCGCCTTTGTACACTTATGCTATGTAATTAATTGTACATGAAGTTTTAAATAAATATTATTTTAAAAAAGTTAATTACAAAATTACACCAGTATATTGAATATCACTCTCTTTCTATCTCTTTTAACGGCAAGCACCCTATAATGAGTGATACGTGAATTATTATTTCACCGCCACGCAAATGCAGCGATGACGTAGACCGCTTAATCACGAACCTTTGGCAATATTTGTGATGACTTTGTATGATGGTTGATGTTCAATATCCAACATTGTCGGTATCGGTGGCACGCGAAGCGTTCATTAATCAAATTAGTGCAACTCACTTTCGCACAGACGAAATCTGAGACATTTTAGTCGTTAATTATACAATCAGAGCCTTAAAATAATTATTTCTGTAAAACTGAGTTCATTAGGTATATATATATAATTATTTTATAAACCTAATGGTGCACAGGGCACTGTATTTATACACTACGTGCATTGTAGTTGACAATTTTTATTACATTAAGGTAAGAAGAAACTGATTTCAACTTTTAATTCTGCTTTCAACTTGTAACTATCACCTATACCTTTGTAGTATTACCTATATAATTTACTAGTTTCAATATTAATCTATGTAAATTAATTCACTTCAAAATATTTTCTTTTATTATGGAAGTCTGTAACTGTAGGAAACTAGAATAGAACATAGAACCCCAACCGTTCATGCGCTTGGTAGCTGCAGAACGTGTTGTGGTCTAGCCTCTTTATTGTACAGCGCTCTTGAGGCGATTTCTCGCGAAAATAGCGCTTTATAAATCATCCTTAAATATATAAATAAATAAATAAGATGATCAGCCTTTGGCTTCAGTGTTTTAGTGTATCATCTGTGAAATATTTTAAATGAAAAAACCACAATATTGTGATATATTGACCGCATGGGTATTGGGGGCCGATTGCCTAGCTAGGAGACTGTTTGTGGAATCCATATGCTCAACATATAAAGCGGAAAAAAACGGTTTAATGATGATGACGATTGGTCGCAATTAAAATAATTTACTATCATACTCAAATCTAGTTTATTGTAAAACCTAAGTTACTCCCTAAAAAATACATCCTTTTCTATTAGAAATATGTGATGCGAAGTATGTTCAAAATCACTTTATACGAAATACAGCATAATACCTTTAGTAAGTTCAAGTTATGGAATTCAAGTAAGGAATCAAAGAGTTAAGGGATCCAAAGCGTATTTCAGAAGTTCAACAGAGCATCTCATATAAAGTGCTGGAAGGGAAAGGAATTTCGCATTGAAATATTTCACACTCGGCGAGAATGCAATGATGTACTACAAAATGCATACAAACAAGAACTCAAACTAGGGAAGTACAAGTTATAAGAAGATAATTTAAAAAAATTATTACAAAAACAATCAGAAACGTTTTCAAATGTTGAAAATCATTATTTTTTATTGAAGCAGAATGCGTGTTCAAGTTTAAACATTTTGAAAAGAAACTGAACAGCTGCATAGTACTTATACTTTGAATTTGTTCTGCAGACTACAATTGTTTTAATTTGTTTGCATCCATACTTAAGCAACAAAAAACATATCAATCAATAAACAAATTAAAAAAAACACTGAAACTGTAAAGCCAACACAATACTGAAATTTTTACCGGTATTGATATCGCCAGCGTTTTTCTTCATCATCATACCATTTCCGCTCCCTATGTGGAGCATACGGATCTCACAAACTGCCTCCAAGTCAAGCGATCGCCGGCGCATCCTCCCAAGTCAGGTGCACGTCCTGCAGCTCTAAGCCAAGCTGACGGATTGTCAACAGTGAACGTCCAGGACGCCGAGAACCTGATGCCTTGTAAAATAGGCAAGCATGGTAATGGCTTTCGGGGGGCATACATAGTATATTTATGGCCTAGCCAGTCGAAACGCCTTCGCCGGATAACAGTAGTTTTTCTACAGGTACTTTAACTACTAAAGCGAGGCGCGAGGGAGTGAATTTGGAAAGGGTAAATATGCTTTAATATTATACGCATAACATAAATAAAATAATGTTATTATAGATGTTTTAGAACTCAAAATTAACAATAAATAATCTATATAATAATCTTTTTTAACTTCAACGTCCTTGTAGTATGTAGTACGTCGGATATACAATTGGGTTCTTCCCGATTTATTATTTTTGATTTAAAAAAATTGATTGAAAAATTACAATATCAAGGGAATTTTTTTATTTTTTTTACGATGTCATATGAATTTTCTAGCGCGGTTTGAAATAGCGCTTTTTCAAATCGCTCGCAAAATCCTCCATTTGGCGCGCATGCGGTGTGACGTCACAGCAATATAGGCGCTCACTACGGAATTAATTTCACGCCTTTCCCGGTGGACGGGAATGACGTCATTAGCCAATAACGGGCGTTAAAAATCATTCGTATTTTCGTGTTTTTAAAAACATAACTTTATAAATGAAAACAAAATTTTTGATCATTGTGTTTTATATCGTTGGAATTGTAAAAATATACTTCAAATATTTATAACGTTTTTAAGTATATTCATGCTATCGGGAAGAACCCTATTTAAGAAGAAAAAATAAGATCAATCGTCTGAGAGGAGCAAAACAATATCTGTCCTAAACTTTTGAATCAATATGTAATGTAACAAATTGATTTAAAAGTGCTTTAATGACAGGAATTTTAATTTCAATGGAGAAAAGTAATTAATTATAAGGTTTAAAAGTTTGTTAGAATTAGTTAAAAAGTCAATTTAAATTTGATGACATGTAATAATGAGCTGACAAAACTTGAAAAAATGGGCAGCTAAAATCGTTTGTCAGATAATGTTATAATTGAGTATTTTCAAACGTGATGCTTAAACTGTTAAAAATCACTAAATATCTAATAATCCCTTTTAAATCTAGTACCTCAACACTTCGACCTTTTCTTTTCCTACAGATAATGAATTCGTCAGTTTGAAGGGTAGATAGAATCTTCGAATGTTCGCTAATTAAAAATGTTCTCCAAATTGCCGAGATAAGAAGGTTCTTGCGGAATTCAAGGGTGACAACATAATCTTGTCGTATTAAAAAAAATGAAATTCGAGAAGTCGGGGGTGGTATGGGGTGGCCGAGGGGTGCGGTGTGGGCGGCAGGGGGGAGAGAGACTTAATGAGAGGGCATAGACAGTTAGGCTTTGTAATTAAGTTCCATTTCATGGACCCAAAGATGAGGATTATGGCCATCCCGAGTTTGACAAATGTTTTCCCTTGTGTAATAAGGGTGATTATTTCCCTTGTTAATTTAATTATTTTTGTATTGTACATTTGTTCGACAAGAAAAAAAATAAATTTCTAAACGAATGAAAATTCAAAGAGTTTTCTTATTTTGCATATTATTATCGTACTATAGATAATTTTAGAAGATTTCCGACACTACTTTCTAGACAGGAATAAAAAGATCTCCGACATGAAGACTACTTTCTAGACAGGAATAAGAAGATCTCCGACATGAAGACTACTTTCTAGACAGGAATTAGAAGATCTCCGACATGAAGACTACTTTCTAGACAGGAATTAGAAGATCTCCGACATGAAGACTACTTTCTAGACAGGAATTAAAAGATCTCCGACATGAAGACTACTTTCTAGACAGGAATTAGAAGATCTCCGACATGAAGACTACTTTCTAGACAGGAATTAGAAGATCTCCGACATGAAGACTACTTTCTAGACAGGAATTAGAAGATCTCCGACATGAAGACTACTTTCTAGACAGGAATTAGAAGATCTCCGACATGAAGACTACTTTCTAGACAGGAATTAGAAGATCTCCGACATGAAGACTACTTTCTAGACAGGAATTAGAAGATCTCCGACATGAAGGCTACTTTCTAGACAGGAATTAAGGTTCTAATATCTTCTATCTTCATAAAATATTTTTTCGGGAGGAAGAAAAAAAACCACATCATTTAGTTACATTTACATATTGAAGATCCTGATATTTTTATGATTGTATAATAAATTGAAATTTATATTGAAAGCACTCACTTTGTAGTTATTCATTATAAACTATTTAAATGAAAACACTTCGTTTTTAACTACTTTTTTTTATTACACAGTCGTTACAGTTTAATTGATATATATATATATTTTACAGTTAAATCGTTACAGTTTAATTGATATATAAACTGTAACGACTGTGATGCCACATATATTGGAAAAACAAAGAGAAACATAAATATTCGATTAAAAAGAACATTTGCGTTGTTTATCTAATAATAATTTTTCAGAATTTGCGAACCATTTAATAGAAAATAATCATAATTTCAATAAAGATACCGGGCTAAAAAGTGTTACATGTAGAACATAAACTATTAAAATTAGACAATTTAGAAATTTTTGAAATAAAAAAAGTCTTTAAATAATAATCGCAACTTAATAAATAATCAAATAAATAATATTTCCTACAGCCCCCTTCTTAACTTAAAAATATCTAATCCATGAAATAAAATAAAAAGTCATAAATTACCCACCCATCCATTCATCTCTCAACCTTAGACAAACAATAGACCTGACCATTGAACATATGCACTGACACAACTTACTTCATTATCCAATTTCATTCATTCTTGTACCCTTGACAAAGAGACACGTGTTGTTTCGAAACCGGTCGGGAGTTTTAATAATAAAAATAAAATAAAGTAGTTAAAAACAAAGTGTTTTCATTTTAAATAGTGTATAATAAATTGTTGAAATTGAAATATTTGAATAAAATATATTATAGGTATTTAAAACGAATTATAGAAATTTAAAACATCAATTCGTAAAAAAATGGAGATTTGGCTGTTCACGGTCGACATATAGAATCTATAATGTAAGCTTTCGGGTGTAAAAAACTCTGTAGTTGTCAGCAAAGATTCACCCAAATCCGTAATTTCGTTAGGCAAGCGGGAAAATTAGGCAGATAGGTACCTTCATAAGTATGAGACTAGTAAAAACAATGTAGACCTTATAAAATTAACAGTGGTAAAACTATAGAAAATGTAACAATTTATTAAAGACTTTTTTCGATAAATAATTTAATTTAATTCTATGTAAACAACATTTTGAGCTTGTCCAAATATTCGTAGACAAAAAAGGCGTAGAGAAATTTCATGCGAAGCGTCGCGCCATTTCACTGTATATCATACAAATTCTGATAATTGGTAGATATGTGTACAAATTCTAAGCGGAACGGGGAATGCTGTAATACATCAAGAGGTCACTTAACCCAACCAATGAAAGTTCAGAAGCCCTGTAAACGCCTAGATATCCTAATTCTTTTCTAAGCATCTCGTTTCTGTTTAGATTAAATTTTTTATGTTTGATTGCATTTTATTTTTCCGCTGTGCCGTTTGTGCGATATATTATGAAGTGTCAATAAAACGCAGTGCGACTTATTTCAAATACCTATATTGAGTGCTAAAGTTCCCAGAAGTGGTTTGAGCCGTTCGCATCAACTAATTTCAAAGGTAATCTTGGGGGAAATCACGGACCGAGTTGGTGTTTCATCTTGGCTTCACACCTCCCCACAGAACGGTATCTTGGAGACAAATGCAGATAGATCAATTTTACAAATAAAACGCAAACTTATTATTTTTAGATGCAGCTGTAAATATTATTTTACGATTACAATTTTAAAACGTTAAAATCGGTGCTGGACTCACATTACGGAGATTAGGAGTCGATTTGGAAGAACGAAATGAAAACACTACTTTCTCTCCCTTATCCACATCCAATGGTGCACAGTGTATATTTATTTATTTATTTATTTTATTGTTTTTACGCCCATAGGGCTTTTTACATAGACATTTTTAAATGATTACACAGTAGGTAGCTATTCATTACCGCCAGAGATGGCATCCAGACACTGTTCCTTAAAATGCACTAGATTTGTGTTGAAAACATCAATATTGTTAGTTTACTTTACCCAGTGCGTGCATTCTACGTATCGGTGAGTTAGCACTGTAATTGGTCGATGATTGGCTACAGTAAAATAGTGCATTACTGCGGGTAACTAGACCAGGCACTCGTATACTAATTAAATTTGTTAGTTGACAACAATCAAACATAGATTTTAATACTTTGAACAGAAAGAGCAAATCATTAAATATTCTTCTATTTTCTAGTGTTTATGGTACTGAATTGATACACCAAATGCTGTGAATCTTGATAATTTGTTACATGAAGGCAAGATGATCAGTCTCACGCTTGAGCGCCAGTCCAAGGTATCGTTTATGAATTATTTTATGTGAAAATCACATTCAAATAAATATTTCATATTGACTCCCATCGATAATATGAAATATCAACACAAAACCACTAAAACTGTAATTATAAAAAAATTATCGACATAGATTTTTAAACAATTGCAAAAATTGAAAATGTTCCTTAAAACATTTTAATATGGGTTCTCTCATCAAAATGTACGATCATAAAATTTTGCCTAGCAATATATTTTAGCTTTTAGGTATTGTAGTTAATTATCACGGCTTGATTTTATATTTAACTATGCAAATACTAAGACAATCACCATCTTTGCTTTTTAATCAACCTAAAGCCCGGCTTACTTCATGGCTTGCAGTTACTAGGAATAATTTCTTTGTTTATTACGGAGTCGGAAAAAGGTCGGCTATTTTTTCCTTGTTTTGAAAGAAAAAAGTAATTTGTTTTCTCTGCAACGGAATGCACCGCTAATTGGTCGCCTCGGGGATCGTTAAA
The DNA here is from genome assembly GCA_022494985.1 of Micrasema minimum. NCBI lineage: Eukaryota > Metazoa > Arthropoda > Insecta > Trichoptera > Brachycentridae > Micrasema > Micrasema minimum. The sequence continues at coordinate 18,648 of JAGVSP010006547.1, forward strand.
AAAATGTCCCAGTCTTAGATCACCAGTCGCGATGTTCCTGAAAATAGCAAAGACGCTAAAACGCAACTAAATAGTACGTGGAAAGAAAAACGAGTAATTTGTAATTTAAATTTTGAACCTGAAACCTTTAGATTTTAGTTTTAAAAAGAAAGAATACGATTAATTAAAAATTTCTGCTCATTAATAACATGATATTGGTTATTTTATACTAATGCGAATTACTAAACTAATAACTTAATGCCATTTATAAACCTAATTATTGATTAACGTTATCTAGTCAAATTCATACCTATTCGTTTAACGGTGATTGTGGAATTGTACAATAACAAAAAATAATGCATATTACTTACTAGTACCTACCTACCAATCATCTTAGTAGAAAAATAAGGAGAGTAAGTAGTAAATGGTGGAATTTCCACAGGTCGTGCATTTTCATAATATAATTTGCGGAAACTGGAATGTAAAACGCGGCGTGGGGTTTATCCCCAAGGAGGTGGAGATGATTGCTATTTGCACACAAACTTCTTATTTTAGGTAGGTAGCTCGAAAACAAATTAATTCATATATTTATAAACCATGATAACATATATTTTAGTACTCGGTAATATAACAGATGAATTGCGTATGGATTTTATTACTTAATATGCTATACGTAAGTTATCTCTTTGTGCATTCCCTATGCCTAGCTTTTACCTATGTAACAACATTACTTTCATAAACAACATTTTGAGTGTGTCTAAAACTTGTAGGCAAACATTGGATTTCACCCATTACCTACGGGTTAACATTAAATTACAATTGACATCTCAACAGAGACGAGAAATTTGAAGGAAATATCGATATCTAGGCGTTTGAAATAGCTGGTAGATGTTTTGAGTTTAACAAATTAAAGAGTCATCTTCAGGCGTTTCACTTATAATCATAAAGGATTCTGCTAAAATGCTTAGCAATTTTCTCATTGGATGATAGTTTTCGCATGTGAAGCGTTACGCCAGTTCACTGTTTATATACAAGTTCTGATAATTGACAGATATGGATATCAAATACTAGGAGAAATGGGGAATGCAGTAATACATCAAGTGGTCACTTAACCCAGCCAATGACATAAGCCCTGTTAACGCCTAGATATCCATTTTCCCTTTCAAACTTCTCGTTTCTATTGAGATGTCAATTGTAACATTACTCTCCCTAAAATAGAGAGAAATTAATAGCATTAAACTTGATAATTAAAGCGATATGAAATTACACTGCGTAAAAGCATTTGAACAAAATATTAGAAAACACAAAAATAAGTATCTAGGTGCAAGTTCGGAATAACTTTGTAGTTGTGAAATATACACGAGTAAAGAGTGCGAAGATTGGAGATCGCAGAGGTTTTGAGCTCGATTGTAACCACGGATACCAACGACCATAGTTGCAAAGGTACAAATAAATAAATACATAGAAATCGTAATATCCGTCGCCTCACACGACTTGTAGCATGTATGAGCTATAAATTAGTTCCAAATTGGCAGTTTCGGGTTACGTAGTACGGCATGTACGAGGATGTACAGTTATTTGCGGATGTATCGCGTAACATCAAACTAGTTCTCTCCACAAGTCTGCATGTCTGGCGCCACCCAATCAAGGCCTTTTGTCCCGCGTAATTCGCCCCATGCCCCGCGCAGCAAGGGGTTGATACAGATCACACAATTACGGGAATACCGTACGAAGATAAATCGACCCTTGTCAGCGGCCCTTTAAAGTCGCATGTCGCACATGGAACCGAATTACTTTGAACAAAAGTGGTGATTAAGGAATTGATGGCTTTATAAAACTAGATGTTCAATTATTTCCAGCTGTCATCTCTCAATGTTTCGAGGCCAATTCTATAATCAATGTTGTGTTTCCTAAATACAGAATGTACAAACCCTTTAGAAAGACGCACATTGACAATTATTCATGTCCTAGATTCTGGTAAGTAAATACGAAATATAAATTATTTACATTTTTATTCAATGCTGTGCGGCGTGGTCTCTTGATTGCTAAACAGAATTACACGAATTGATCCCATTCATCATGATCGCAATCCTAAGCCCTGGTTATTGAAGTTAATAACTGTTCTATTCATTTAGTCAACCCATTTTGCAAGTAACCGTTTTCCTTATTTCTTTCCTTCTTTCCTTCGACGCATTCCGTGATTAAAATTCCGAAATAGGATGATATCCTTTTTTGTACACATCATTGAGTATCTCACAATAAATTTTGAATTGCTGAGAGATGGGAGAGTAATTTTATATAACTCCTACATTGTATGTTACCGCAAAGCCCGATTTTTTATTTGCATGGTCATTACTAGCGGTCAGTCGGTAGCAAAATATTTCATTGATTATTACACACTATGTATTTATTTATTTATATATATATGTATATAAAAGGCAGATCTAGAAGTCAAAGTTATACATTTTAAAAACTTTTGCTTCCTAAATCATTATTTTTCAGTATAACTACTTTCATGTTCACATATTATGTATTGAAGTTGACGACAAGGGTACCCTCGTACCCCTTCATTTGGAAAACTTAATCCTACTGCTTACGCTTAGATGTTTAATAGTCGAGTAAATTATAAGGTTTTAGGTAGCATTAAAGATTCTTTACTAAATTGGTTTTCATAATAGTGTTGCTATTTTATTAAACATTTTTCGTGATTTCGTATTTATATGATAGTTGGATCCTGAGTAATACCTTAATATGTGTTTTTGCTACTCAACGCTAAACAAAAAAAATATTATGGTGAAAATTCATATTTATATCGAAGGACACCTTACATAAGAAATCCCTAGTTTTAGATGAAAACACTCTAACAGTATTATCATTTTTGTTACAAAGTGTATGAAACGATATTTAGAAAATTGTTATTATTATTTGGAAAGCGGGGATGATCGTCAATATATGTTTTCCAAGTAGGTATTTATATTTTATATTCTTACATTATCCCCCGATGAACAATTAATGTAACCTACTCATACAAACTTATTTATATTGACTGGTCTATAAAAAGAGCGGACATTCTATTACATATTATAATACATACTCAAAACCACATAAAGACTCCAAAATCTTTTGGATTCAAATTGTACTTTCTTTGAATGTTTCCAAGTAAACACGAAAGCACAAATACGGATACACGATCGATTAGAAATGCGCACCTAAGAAATAAATAAATCCGCTATTTAAAATACCATTTATTTTATAATAAGTGCGTATATATGTTATTATATCCTTTTAGAATCGTTTGAATAGATTTAAAATAAAAAATACCGTGGTAAGGTAATACAAGAATTATGGAATGTCTTCCTAACGTCTTTTGTGCTAGGATTTAGATAAGTAGGTATATATTTAAAGGGTGGTTTACATTTTCTCCCTTATTATATAATTTCATACAGAGGAGGCTGTTGATGTTTACTACGGTGTGCAAGTAGGTACATAGATATACGCGAGTCTGTACGCAAATTTTCCCGCATTTGATTTAAAATTTAGGAATGGAGTCGAAAGAAGAATTTTTAAACAGCGGAAAGTATTTGCATTAGTACGTAAAGTGACTGCTGAAAAATTTCATTAATCTCCATGTTTTTCTTTACAAAATCCGATATACCGCTTTCGCTATCTTCACGGTACAGTAATCCATCCTGTTAATATAGACACACCGCGCCCATTGTACACGGTGACTTCATAAAAATATACTCAATGAAAAAATACATAAAAAAGTAACGTTATAACAATAATTGGGCAGAAAAAATCAATTTAGTTGATCGACAATAATTTGATCCATGATTTTTAACCAAGGTTATAAATCAAAAGATTATCAAAAATTAAATGTTCGAAAAAATTAAGAAAGGGCTTTTACGATGGTTTGGTCATGTGGAGCGAATGAGTGATGAAAGAACGGCTAGAAGAAGTGAAGAAATGCAAGTTTGCCTGGATGTAGAAGCCGCGGAAGGCCGAGAAAGACATGGCATGACCAAGTACGTCAAGTACTTGAAAGTGGTTGTGTGAAAAGCCGGAATAATCGGCGTATGTGCATGAGAAGATGTATGAATGTAGACGTAGAGGAAGCAAAGAAAGTCTGTTAGGACAGAATGGTATGGCGTTCTATCCTCTCTGCCTACCCCTACGGGGAAATGGGCTGATGGTTAGTTAGTCAAATATTCGTAGACAAAGTGTCTTAAACATAGACAGAGATTTCGCGAAATAAACCCTTAATTTTAGTTTGAGTATAGATGAAAACTGTGAGATAAGTATGTAATCATATTAAATAGGGTTATTCATCATCATACCATATCCGCTCCCTAGTGGAGCGCATGGATTCCACAAACTGCCTCCAAGCCAAGCGACCGGCCGCCAGTTCCCGTGCATGTTACCGCCAGTTCTCATGCTTGCCTATTTTACAAGGCATCAGGTTCTCGGCGTCCGCGTCCTGGCCGTCCACTGTTGACAACCCGTCAGCAATTTGCGTCAAAGCTGCGGGACGTGGCCTGACTTGGGATAGGTAAGTACATAACAATTTTGTATTTAAATACAAACGCACCCAATACCTTTTTCTACAATTTGTCAATATTTAAACGTCAGCCGAGGCTTACATTTTTTCATAGTAAAGTTCACGAACGAGCAATGCTATGCAAAATTACAATTAAAATTCGGTAATCGATGATAAGTTTAAGAGCGCTTATCCAATTTTCGGTTCGGTTAAAAAATAAATTTTAAAATATTGTCGCTTTGAGTTTTCATTTTGATAAACTATTAGTATATCTACGCAAAATGATCATCGGCCGACTGACGACGAATTATTTATCTTAAATTTTGGTTTTAAGTATTCGTAATTACTGCAATTCCTTTTACACCCGGTTTTAACGGAATTTTTAAATGAAGCTTTTTACTAATTGTTGATGTCCATTTTATCAGTGATCATAAAAAATTATATAAAAAGAGTGTAGTGTAAATACAGATTGTGAGGTTATAAAGAAAATTAAAGTGTGGTGGTGGTATTTTCCCAGCCGTGTAATGTGTGAAGTCGAGTGGTAGTTTTTAGTACCGGGTGCGCCAGCCCAGCGCGATGATTGATCGCCCGTTTTGTGTTACATTTTGTTTTGTTTGGGGCGCGGAGCGAAAGATTTTACTAGCCACTCGATACTTTGTCTCGTGAACTTCTAAGATTACAATGAAATTAATGTGAGGTGCACGGACTAAATGGCCATTAGTTAAACTATAAAGAGTAAGCATAAAAAAATATTCTGTTGCCACTTTTAAATTAGAAATGACAAGATTTAGAAAATCCGATTCTAGTTGGTTGGTACCCGCAGAACCATGCTGAAAATGATTTAAAATTAAAATTATTGTCGAGAGTATATTTATGCTGAACAATACTGTCTTGGACATTGAAATCATCCACATTACTGAAGACAGTGTCTATTTTAATTTTTTTATACATGGAGTAACAAAACTCGTAGCACAACCCAAAAACTGGTGATGTTTTTAATTTTATTTTTTTATTTCAATATATACATAAAAGAAAACAATACATGTCCTACTGAGTTGCCTACTGCAACTCGTCAGTAGGTGCATAAATACAAATTCAACTAAAAATAAAAGTACACAATACATACCCTAGCGCACAAAAAAAATAAAATACATATGAATAAAAATACAATTCTAAACTCAATATAATAAATCGAGCTCTAGCAACCAAGTTCTAAGCACGCGTCTCTCTTTTAAGCTTGAAAAATTAATTATTTTCAATTAATTCAATTAATTATCAACATCATATTTGGAGTCGACTGTGCAATATGACTTTTTAATCTTAATACTTAAAAACTTAATACTGCACACATTAAATATAATTAGTTTAACTAACATTTTTGTAAAATTGGAGAATAAATACTACTAACGGAACCACAGGCACAGTATGACTTAAAAATGCGAATAAAAAGTAATAAATAATTTTGTTTCATATGCCATATAATCAAGCTCATTTTATAGCTAATATTAGATTATAGATACCAGGATACTAGAAAATAAGCAACATGCTTACAAAATTATACTCCTCTGTTATGTTTACTTATAGTAGCTTCAAAACAAAAACCCAACCGTAAAATAATATCACGTAGATACCAAAAGCAAAATAACTGCCACAGGCAATTTCCTTCAGTAAGACACACGTTATAAGAAAGGAATATTATATTGTATAAGAAAGATGCGAGAAATGAAAAAAGGAATAACCACTAAATGTTCAAAAAATGAGGATTTTGCGGAAAAAATATGGATACCTACACTAAAAAAAGAAAACGTTATGTGTAATTAAATATTGTATCACATCTTTCAGGTGATTGGTGGGTCGCATACATAACTCAGAAATTCTGATGGAAGTAGGTCTGTTCGTACCTGATAAATATCTTCGACAAAGACAGCATCGATTGTTTTACCTGCCAATATGCAGAACCAACCTGCCAATGGTTATGCCTGTTGGTAGAGCAATCTTGTTACTTAATCGCATCACCTCGGATGCTGACTTATTTCACGACAGTGGGTCTTCCGTTAGGAAAGCACTTTCTAACTTATAATTTTTCTTTCCATACTTTGTTATATCTGATCTGTGCACAGGTAACGTTACTTTATGTCCGACAATTCCTTTTTTGGACTTTAGGCATAGACAATGTGCAATAATCAAGTCAAAGTTTGTAGATTTTCACGACCGCGGACCTCAGAACACAGATAACGCTTTTCTTCGTTATCGCCGTATTCTTGGGCATTGTATTACCGACATTTCGCACCACAGTGCAGTGTCCATCTTCTTAATAATAATGATTGTGTATATGGACTACAGTGCACTATAGTCCCAGGTCAGTGGTCAGGGCGCAAACCGTTCTAGGGTGTGGGTGGCGCCATGGGGAGGAGAGGGGGTGACCAACTAATAAAATTACCCCAAGTACGTCCGTATGGACGGGCGGTGTAGAGTTACGGTAATACGAGTTATTCGAGCAAACAATGCGACGGATAGCTAGGTACACAGGAACCTCGATACAGCGAACACTGAGACCCAAAACACACGGTGAAATGCAAAAATGGCGACACTGCAATTTTAAGTTACTTTTGAGATTATGTCATATAGTCTTATGGGAAACCACACACGACGCAACTAGTTGCAAGATTTGAAATTCGTTTCAAACGGGTTTAAAACTTGTTGCGTCGTGTATGGTTTCCTATAGGACTATATGACAAAAACTCGAATGAAACTCAAAAGTAACTTAGAGTTGCAGTTTCGTCAATTTTACATTTCGCCGTGTGTTTTGGGCCTAAGCGGTCCGTCGAAGCCATAAATACGTCTTGTAAAAGTGAATTTTTAGGATGCACCTTTTTGATCAATACCATATTTTTATTGCAAGCTTTCAATCTTAAGAGCACAGCACAAAACTAAGATAAATAATTATACATAAAGAATGCTTTCTCAATAATAATTGAGTACAGTAATTTTATGTGGCAATTTTAATCATTGCCAAATTTAATCATGATAAAAGGAACAAGAAAAAAAATCATTTCCAAGTACTTACCAACATGGTTCGTATATGTTTTCATAAAAAAGAACTTTATCCAATCAAACACATATTTCGTTTTGAAAATATTACTTTAATGAAACCTAGGACGCTTGTGCTTGAATATAGGAATTAAAATGCGTACTCTAAGGGGATTTCTAGACACAGTCCGCCACTTGCGGCGCTACCACAAGGCCACCACCGACACATTTTAAAATAAAATCACATACTTCAACATAATTGTATTTTAATTTGACGTTTTTAAAGGTTTCACGTTCTGCCAGATATAGTATCCGTTACGACCGTCCTGTTCTTTATATCGAGGTTTTACAGTACTGCGACCAGTCTCCCAATAGCCATCTGACTATGTTTGAAGAATTTTACGACACTCGTTCGCCGGGCCCTTGAGCGCCGGTGGAGGGCGGAGGGAGGTGAGGGGGGCTCGCGATGGACAGAATGCAATCCAATTAAAGGTTTTTTTCTATCTCAATGGACACCAAAAATAAAGCATCTCACTCTACGAAACTACAAGAAAATCTCCGTAATTGGTAGGTATTCCGTGATGGCTTTCCAATACAGGGTTTAAATCGCCGTTTACATAAAGTGATATAAAGAATAGTATAATCATAATTCTGGCGTAATCCTACCTGAGTCTGATGATCTATTCGATGCAACACAGAAACATCAATAAAAGATTTTCTTAACGTAATGTAATTTCAAAAAAATATATATTAGATAAACGCATTTAGCGAAAGTAAAAAAAAAGTGTAGAAAACGTTGAATGCAAAAATAATTGAATGAAAAATATAATTTGTCTGCTGACAATGCTAAATTATTTGTTAACTATTATACTAAGACTGTTTAAGACTGTAAGGGAAAGTAGTGGTAGTAGTAGTTTATAAAATGACAGGATCAGAATTAAATAAAGGCATTATGACCGTATAACTTAGGGAAGATAAATTTATGTTCATGCAAATGTGCGATATTCAAAGACGTTATTTCGTATGTATTATGTCAGTCTAAAAAATATTTAAACAATTAAACGAGAGAATTTAAAGACACGGAAGATTGAATTTGATATCAAAACGCCAGAAAATTGTGACGCCGAAAAAACGTTTGCAAGCATTTTGAAAAGTTCCCGTTTCTAAGGCTAGATTAGTGAAAAGATTTCCTTCATTCCGCCCGAGACGCGGTAAGTAGGCGACGCCATCTTCCGGACGTCCGAAAACTTTAAATTAAAAATTCCCTCCAAAGTGAGGCAAGACAAACAGACGGGTAAACAGTGCCTCTAATTCCGAATTAATACGTCAAGTTTCGAGCTCAAAGCGAAATCGTTGTACTAGAATCCACAGCTGCCGCGAAATAGGAACAAGTGTTGTCGGCGATAATTTGTACTCCCCGTGTACCAAGGGTGCTTCACTCGTTAGACGAGATAAGTTGTTCTATTAACATCGTAAACCTTTTTTAAAAGTTACCGAAAAACTTATAATAACAGGGTTGTATCATTTTTTATAAGATGTATAAAATTACAACTATATCTTAAATCAGTTTTTATTGATATCCCAACAGAGACAGAGAAACTCTGGAAACGAATGTGGGTTATCTAGGCGTTTACAGGGCTTATGACCTGTCATTGGCTGGGTTAGGTGGCCACTTGATGTACTCCAACATTCCCCATTTCGCCCATCATCTGACAACCATATACGACAATTTTTTGAAACTATTATATATAGAATTTGTACAGAAGCTTCCACATTTGAGTTTGTTGTTCGACAATTTTCAACATTTTCTCTCTGGTGACATCTGTTGAGAAGATTGTTAAGCATTTTTTTGGCAATCAATCTTTATTGGTGTAGGTAAGGCTCTATCGAGCTTTATTACTTACTAGAAGACGCCTGAAGATGTCTCTCTAATTTTGTTTTTGCTTTTATTTTAACCAGTTAATATTTTTAACAACATTTTGAACGTATACAAATACTCGTAGACAAATTACTGGATTATACCCATGCTGGGCTGATCAATAATATCTGATATCAATAATATATTTAATATATTAAATCATTCATAAATCTTTAGATTTGCACATAATCATTTTTTTCTAGTAGATACTTTTAATTGCAAAAAGATTGCATCATTTTAGCGATTGATAAACCTTAATTTGATACATTTTTAAATACGATTATCAAAATCTCATGCGGCATCCGCTCAAAGCTCAATTACGATATCCTGAACGCAAACAATACGCGTACGACAAACTTCATTATCAACGACACGTTGTTACGGTGACTTGGTTCTATCTGTACATGTATGTACTGTTACTATACCCAGGGGTGAGAACAAGCAACCCCTAGACAACCCCCTTTCCTGGAACCCCCTCTTCCTTCACTTCCCCCACGTCTCTCAAGGTACAAGATGGAGCCCCAAATTATAATGTATCGATTTCGCGAGTTTTCCATCACTAAGCCGATTAACTCATCTGAAGTACGACTGAATAAGAGAAAGACCTAATTAATTTTATAGTACCGGTTTCCAAACAAGACGATGTATTTTGTATACACTAAATCCTCGGAGCAAATTGTTTCTGTTTATGAAACACAAGATAAAATTATCAAAGTCGGTATCAGTTTGTAAAATAATGAGGCATTTGAATATACAGAACCAACAAGTATGTGAATATTAATAGTAAATACAATCCACTTTAATGAATAAGAAACACTATCATCTATCTAGCTAATATATTAGTCAGTATAAAATCAAAATCTCAAAATATAATCTAATATACAAAAATAACGATTAATTTTTACTAATAAAAGTTTTATATATTCTTAGTACTGTTCCCGTTATAATAATATATTACATGTTATATTGCTTCTCTATCTGTATTTTAAAAAAGCTTACTAATGCGTCATGAAGACGAGTCAATTTATCTGAAAACAGATTCTCGGCGTCCTGGTCGTCCACTGTTGACAATTCGTCGGCAGTTTGCGTCAGAGCTGCGGGACGTGGACTTGACTTGGGAGGATGCACGGGAGCTGGCGGTCGATCGCTTGGCCTGGAGGCAGTTTGTGGATTCCATATGCTCCACATAGGGCGGATATGGTATAATGAAATAATGAATTTTTGTGTAGTGAAACGAATTGTATAAAAGTGTGTTATAATAATATCATTAGCATCAATTTAAAATTTCGACCACCTTTTAGTCCCTTTGTTTTCCTTATTATATTTATTAAAATCGTTTTTTCCTCAATTTTATTTATTCATTTATTTTATATAAATA
>JAGVSP010006555.1:0-41893 GCA_022494985.1 Micrasema minimum
ATTTTATTTTCAAGGAAACTTGATTAAAAATTGACGCAATAGCTATTTTCCTTTCCTATAAACTGCGTATCAAATAAGACTCCTGGGAGCGAGGAAGGACAAAGGACACAACAGATACCTGCTTTCCTTATTTCCTTCAACCGGCAGTGGCGAGGTGGGGTCAGGAACACCCCTGCAATCTTTTTATGTTTATTTATTGTAAATTATTACATACTATCAATTTATTTAAATATCATGAATGTACATTATTCAAACATTCTTCATTACAATACTAATACTGAATTTACTAACAAAACATTAGCGACTTTATTAGCGAAAATTTTATTTTTGTACCGATATTTTGGATAATTTATTTTCAAAAGAATGGTTTTGTATCAGTAGTGAAATTTAAACATTTTGTACGTATATATATATATATATATAGTAGGTATTTTATAACGAATCAAGAAATAGAAAAAAATCACATCCATCGAATCACAATCTTTTAACCAAATTTATATGCAATTAAAAAGCTTTTACAGATCGACGGTAGGAGGCGGCATGGACGCAATAAAAAAACCATGGGGTTTCCCAAACCCCACATCACCACTGGCGTAATTTATTTTCACCTCACCACTGTCGGGTTAAATGTGCCCTTACAAAGGTTCTTTTCAAGAAAATCCTCTTTCGCCGTCCCCAAAACATTCCCACAAATGTTTATTGAGACATCGCTAGGTATTAAAGCTTTACTTGTAAGGAGACCATTCACTGCTGGCTAATGCGACCCTGGACTATTTCTACTTCTCGGTAGAGACCCTCAATCCCCTCAGCCGGATCTGCTTTCTTTATTTTATTGCTATTTATTTACTATTCTGGGTACAGGAGAACTTTATAAAATAAAATGTACCTTAAGAAATAGAAAAATGTTTCTACATTATTCAAATGTCCTCGGTTAAAAAGGATAAACAACATTTTGAACGCGTACAAATACTTGCGGACAAATTGTTTGTATAATACCACTTCTGAGCTTGTATCAATCTTTATTGATATCTCAACAGAGGCAGAAGCTCTGGAAGCGAATAACGATCATCTAAGCGTTTACTGGGCTTAAAATGGCCAATAAACGCATAGATAATTCAAATTCGTTTTAAATTAATAAAAAAATGGGCAACAAACTATTATTACCCTATTTTAGTTTAGATAAGAAAATCCAAAAATATAGAGAAAACTTAGCTTTATAATAAGGGTAGTGTACTTATACCGGGTGTTTCTTTTAAACTGAGACGATCAAATATCTCGAAAAATAGCCACTCTACGGAAAAAATGTCCATAATAAAAATTTTATCATACCGCGGGGGAAATACATTAGTGTTAAAATTAGTAGCCCTAACCCCTCCATGTAGGTGGGGCGGGGGGTAACTTTAAAACTAAGATAGGAACACCTATTTTTTATTGCAGATTTGAATTCTACGGCTAAAAATACGTAGGATTTGACTGAAACATTTTGTTGTTGAAATGCGTATTAATAAGTGCATTGAAGTCGCAGGCCATCATTTTGAACACTTATATTTAAGCTAAAATTATTTTATTCACCTGCCATTTACATTAATAAATTGTATTGATGACGAATTTCGAGTATTTCCAATGAAAACGTGATGTTTTTTATTTCAAACGTATTGAAGAATCGAATGCGTGTGTTCTAAGAAAAATTGAAAAAATTGAACTTCGTCGATTACAACGCCATCTATCATAAACCGAACAAAATGTTTCAGTCAAATCCTACGTATTTTTAGCCGTAGAATCCGAATCTGCAATAAAAAATAGGTGTTCCTATCTTAGTTTCAGTCACCCCCCGCCACACCTACATGGAGGGATGAGGGCTACTAATTTTAACACTAATGTATTTCCCCCGCGGTATGATTAAATTTTGATTATTAACATTTTTTCCGTAGAGTGGCTATTTTTCGAGATATTTGATCGTCTCAGTTTAAAAAAAACACCCGGTATAATGATATGGCATTACAGTCACGTCTGTTTTTTTTTTTTAATATGTACAATTTCAAAAGAAATTTTTGGGACTACTACTACTACTTTCCCTTATCCGCACCCAATGGTGCATAGGGCACTGCATTGCAGTGCATGCAAGTGCAGTGTATCTTGATCATTTTATTACATGAAGGCAAGATGATCAGTCTTACGCTTCAGTACCAGTCCAAGGTATCACACATGAAATATTAATATGAAAATCTCATGTAAATAAATATTTCACGTTGACCGGGAATCGAACCCACGACCTCTGGGACTAATGATACCTTATTTATTTATATTTTATATTTATTTTGCACACTAATAACAGTTATATTTCAAGACAATATACATGACACAACACAATTTAAGAAGTAAATTTCTTAGGACAGCAAGAATGAGGAATCTAATATTTGAAAAAATAGTACCTAATGTTTATATTTCCTATATTATGTTGTATTGTGGTACGTGTGTTGTGTGGTGCAAGTGTAGGAAAATTCTAATGAAATGTTATTTATAAATGAATATATATTTATTTATATAATAATATATTGTATTTGTGTATATTAAATACAATATTGTATATACTCAATACTTCTACAATTATTATGATACACGGAAATAATATAATGTAATGTTTAAATAAAAATCTGCTTGTGTTATGCAAGTGTGTAAATAATTGAGTAAGTAATACAAACACAGACACAACACCAAAACTTATTTTCATGACAATATTTAGTTTTATAACAATACATATTGGTGTATTTAATAACACATTTGTTTGAACTGATAAAAGTGATTATTATTTACTGCATAAGTTATGTAAAATTGCAAATAGTACATGCATATCAAATTAATGATATTTTTACCGTTTTAAATATATGGATTTGTATTTTGATAACATGATACATTATCAAAAGAATACATTGTTGTTAATAACATTTTAAATGTGCATAAATACTTGTAGACAAATACTTGGTCATACCCACGAAGACCTTGCATTAATTATTATTCTGCCAACCGATCACTTAAAGGACGTTAACTGAAAAAAAAAACTGTCTGCAAGCAATTTTTTTTTAAATTGTTGCCTCTAGGAGCCTGCGACTTTTTTATTGAAATACGTAATGAAATTACTGTTAGCTAGGTCCGACGTTCAAAAAAACGTAAGTTTTTTAATCTTCCAGAGACAAGATTTTTCCACATTTGTGGTGTTTTTCAGTATTCACATTATTTATTGAATAAAATGATGAACGGGTGGTGGCCCAGTGGTAGCGTCGCGGTCCTTGAGTTCAGAGATCGTCGGTTCGAATCCCCACTTCGACAAGACTCGATTCCTATTTTCAAGCACAAGCCGCTTAGGCTTTATCGGAAATAGTATTTACAAATTGAAATATGTGCAAATATCATAAGATTGTATATTTTTTTTTATAACAATAATTTAAAAAAAAAAAAATAATGCCGATATTTTTAGTTTTATTCTAAAAATAATTGACTTCTGTACTTTCGTGTACATTTTTACAAGTAAGAGGTAAATCAGCTAGAGTAGTACATCTTCAAACAATTTACCTCTGTTGAGAAGATTGTTAATTTTGTTGTCTGGGACGGTTCCCAATCGTGTAAATATGAAATATTTATAACAACATTTTGAATGTGTACAAATACTTGTAGACAAATTACTGGATTGTATAAAGATTTACTGGTTAAAATATAAAGCAAATAAAAATTGGAGAGACATCTTCAGGCATCTTCTAGTAAGTAATTATGTTCGGATGAGCCTTACCTACACCAATAAAAATGCTTAACAATCTTCTCTACATCTGTCACCAGTGAGAAATTCACTTAAAATGTGATATTACGAACGCGATTTCAATATATACAAGTTTTAAAAATTTGTCACATACGGTTATCAGATGATGAGCGGAATGGGGAATATTGTAATACATCAAGTGGCCACTTAACCCAGCCAATGATAGGTCATAAGCCCTGTAAACGCCTAGATAATCCATATTTGTTTCCAGAGTTTCTCTGTCTCTGTTGGGGTATCAATAATTTATGAAATATTTATTTCAATGCGGTCTCTCACATTGATATTTCGTACGATACCTACCTCGGACTGGCACTGATGCGTAGAACTGATGACCTATGCATTAAAGAAAAAATATTTAACAAAAAAGATTCAGAACATCATAATTATTATTATCGTTACAATATCCGCTCATGTGGAGCATACGAATAAAACACACAATGTGTTAAAAAAAAAATGGTGAAATTATAATTTTTCTTGATGTCTCATCAGCGACAGAGATGCTTTATAAGCGAATATAAATATGTAGATTATCTAGGCGACCTGTCATCGCACATCGGTTGGGTGAAGTGGCTACTTAGCGTCAACATTCCTCGTTCCGCCTATCACCTGATAACCATAGAATGATATATACAATCCCGTCGCGGGTATCACCCAGTATTTGTCTATGCAATATAATTTTTCAATTACCAAAATTCGTTATGTGTTTATCGACAGCGGAAGATAACTCAGTTATCTTCCCATTTATCCGAATTCATGATCGGGCACCAGGGGTAGAGAGGATGTGGACTATTTTAGGGATGGCCACCAAGAACGAGGGAGAAAGGGACATTGTGAATGGTTTCAATTTGTTTCAAAATGCCCAATAGACATAGAAACGATAACTTTTTGTGGAAAGATTTTGAAAGGAAATGTTTAAAGTGTTCCTGTGCTCATATTTACTTTATTTTTATGTGGTTTTCACTTTAATGTTTCATAATAATAATAATATAGTTGGATCCTTTCTAAAGCGCTATTTTTATAAAAAAAACTACGCCAAGGGCGGTGTACATTGATATTAATTAATTAATTCTAGACCATTACATTAACAAATGAAAAATTCTAGCGAATATTTAAACAACAATAATCTGCGTTTATTGGTGTAATACCTATGCTGTGCCCTATGTACTATTAGTTGCTGATAGTGGAAAGAATGAATAAATTAATTTACTAATATTAAATATGTGCGTAGATTTTCACGGTCGTTGATGTTTGTTTTGTTTTTTGGTCCTCTCCGACGTTTCGGCCACCGTTGCAGGCGCCATCTTCATGGTGAAGTATGTACATTAAAAACGTGGTTTTGTTTATGTACTTGGAATTTATACCGTGTCGCAGTCGGCAGTAGGTATTTTGGTGTTTACGTGTAATACTGGAAACCATGTGTGTTTGAGTTTAAGTCCGTTATCTCTGTTAATGTTGTTTGGATGTTTGTGTTTTTCGATAGCCTCTTTAATTAGGCGTGTGTTGTAGTTTTTTGGTTTGTGTAGTATTTTAGGTTCAAAAGCGAAAAAGTGTCCAGTCTCAATAAAATGTTCATGTTGTTAAAATTATTAAATAAAATGTAACTTGTCAGGGTGTCCAAGTTTACATGCTCTTTTATGTTCGTCAATGCATTTCTTTACAGTCCGCCCTGTTTGTCCAATATATACTTGTGTGATATCAATTTTTTAATGGAATATAGGTACATATATTTATATTTGTAAAACACACTTCATAGCACTCTTCTTGTGTATTTTATAATGATTTCCTGTTGTAAGTATATGTAGAGCTATGAAAAATCTTAATACACCGTAAAAGAGGTCAGTTCAAAAACGTAAAAAGGCAACAAACTTGAAAGACTAAGAAAAGGTGTACCTAAGTGTTCCGACCGGGTGAGCTTGAAGCTAAAAGGGGTAGAAAAAGGTAAAAAGGGTGATTTTGTTCCCCGCTAGTAATATGCAAATCCCCGCCGAGAAATATCGAGCGGAAGGAACAGATAACAATTGACTGATACTCAAACCTGAGCGGTTTAACCTCAAACACTCCATTTTACGAACACAAAATGGCTCCCATCGACATTCTGTCCATACACTGAACACTACCGTACCGTCACCTATCGTCTAACGTTGGCACTGGTAACTGTAAAGTATGTGTGAAAAGGTGTAGAATATTGAGAGTTGAAACTAGACCAAATTTCATACACGGATAATTTTTTTTTTATATCTTTGGTGCATTTTTTAAAAATTGAATTTTTTATCCGACCTTTCGAAAAATCTTTCTTGCGGATTTTTTTATTCCACGATTTTTTTCCATTTTAAAAATATTCATTTGTTTAAAAATCTTGTAAGATTATTTAAAAATAAAAAAAAGTACAATTTAAGTTCCAAACGTGAAGAAAAAAAATTTTCGAGACCAAATGTACCTCTTAGACATTTTTTATAGAAAGTCGCCCAGAAGCATAATTTTTTTACAGCTATTTTCTAATAATCATTGTATTACCTCTCCAACCAAAATTAATCATTGAACGGGTGGTGGCCCAGTGGGTAGTGTCGCGGTCTCTGAGTCCAGAGATCGTCGGTTCGAATCCCCACTTCGACACGACTCGATTCCTATTTTCAAGCACAAGCCGCTTAGGCTTGAAATATGTGCAAATATCATAAGATTGCATAGATTTCTTTTTCAATAATTAAAAAAAAAAAAAAAACCTATTCCACACATAATGCATTATGAGTACTAAATTGCAATAACTAAAAAAAGTCAATTTTTGGAAAATTGCAATGTGGTTTTATTTCTTACCGTTTCATGAAAATTGGATTTCATAAAATTTATTATCTTGATATAGGAAATAGGTAGAAATGTCTTTTTTTAACAGAAATGTGGCGGTGTAAGCTTTATGGTCGGTGTGAGGTCAGGTATTCTTAATGTATTTGTATTAGTATTCTAAGACTGGTATATACCAGAAGAATTAATAGTATAACAGGATAAAAAGTAGTATTTTTGCTTTATTTCCACTATTCAAGGATCGCAATGAATAAGTCAAATGTGTGTTAGGTGGTTTTACTTCAATATTTTTTTTTTTTTTTTTTTTTTTTTTATTTATTTCAAAAGAAAATTTTTTGTTTACATGGATATACATTTAAACACATATATGTACAATAAAAAATATATATATATAAACAAAAATCCCACCAAGGCATAGCCTGTTTGTGGGTATACTGTGAAAATCAAACAGTGTGCACGTGGCAAAAGAGAAAGATAAAGTTAAAAAAAATAAATGGAAAAATAGCAGATAATATAAACAAGATAGTCAAAAAACGAATGAACACAAGATATTGGTATCTTTATGCCGGAAGAAGAAGAGGGGAAATAATTATAATATATAAAAAAAAAAAATAAAAAATAATAAAAATGACGTAGATTATGTTATAGTTATTGTCTTTAAAGTAAGAATGATTCTACCTTTACACTATGTATCCAACTTTGGGTTAATTTTTTAAAAGATGAAAAATTTGGAAAATCTGACAATGCCATTTTATTGTCAGTTAAAAAAGAATTAATTAAACTGGGGGCAATAAAATGTGCATGTCTAAGATAACACAGTTATCTTCCATTTAACAATTCATGATCGGGCACCAGGGGTAGAGAGGATGTGGAACTATTTCAGGATGGCCATCAAGAACGAGGGAGAAAGGGACATTGTGAATGTTTTCAATTTGTTTCAAAATGCCCAATAGACATAGAAACGATAACTTTTTGTGGAAAGATTTTGAAAGGAAATGTTTAAAGTGTTCCTGGTCTCACATTTCCTTTAGTTTTATGCGGTTTTCACTTTAATAGTTCATAATAATAATAATAATATAATGTGAAGTATGTGAAGTATAATGTGAAGTATGTACAAAAATGTACATGTAAAATGTGGTGTGTTTATGTACTTGGAATTTGTACCGTGTCGCAGTCGGCAGTAGGTATTTTGGCGTGTAAAACTGGAAACCATGTGTGTTTGAGTTTAAGTCCATCATCTCTGTTAATGTTGTTTGGATGTTTGTGTATTTCGATAGCCTCTTTAATTAGGCGTGTGTTGTAGTTTTTTGGTTTTGTGTAATATTTTAGGTTCAAAAAGCGAAAAAGTGTCCAGTCTCAATTAAATGTTCATGTTGTTAAAATTATTAAAAAAAATGTAACTTATATGGATGATTTTCTTTACTCGGTACCTTCTCCCGAAGAAGCTATAAATTTACAAAGTCTTTATTTATTTATTTATTTATATAATTTGTACAAAATACTTTGCAGCAGAAAAAGAAAGACTAAATATAACAATACTTCAGATTACAGAGTTACCAATGCTAAATCTAAAAATACAATAATCACAAAAGGAACAATAATTACAAAAGGAACAATATAGAAAAATTAGCCATTATCATTATTAATAAAAATATTTAAAAAGTAGTATTTTAGTGCTTTGTTTTGGGATTTCGCCGTCTTTTGATTTTGAATTTCGTTTGGTAGTTTATTGAATTGAGTGCGGGCAATGCTTTCTAAAGATTTTACGCCAAATTTAGTTGAATGAGATTTCGACACGTATAGTTTTTTTAGAGTTTCGTGTGTTATGGCTGTGGATATCGTAATTGAACACCCTGACAAGTGTGTCAACTGTCCATGTTTAAATGCTCTTTTATGTTCGTCAATGCATTTCTTTACAGTCCGCCCTGTTTGTCCAATATATACATGTGTGATAGCAATTTTTTTCATGGAATATAGGTACATATATTTATATTTGTAAAACACACTTCACAGCACTCTTCTTGTGTATTTTATTATCGTCGTTAGTATATGTAGAGTGTAGAGCTATGAAAAATCTTAATACACCGTAAAAAGAGGTCAGTTCAAAAACGTAAAAAGGCAACAAACTTGAAAGACTAAGAAAAGGTGTACCTAAGTTTTTCCGACCGGGTGAGCTTGAAGCTAAAAGGGGTAGAAAAAAGGTAAAAAGGGTGATTTTGTTCCCCGCTAGTAATATGCAAATTCCCGCCGAGAAATATCGAGCGGAAGGAACAGATAACAATTGACTGATACTCAAACCTGAGCGGTTTAACCTCAAACACTCCATTTTACGAACACAAAATGGCTCCTATCGACATTCTGTCCATACACTGAACACGAACACTGAACACTACCGTACCGTCACCTATCGTCTAACTTTGGCACTGGTAACTGTAAGGTATGTGTGAGAGGTGTAGAATATTGAGAGTTGAAACTAGACCAAATTTCATACACGGAAATATTATCTTTTTATATCTTTGGTGCAAATTTTTTAAAATTGAATTTTTTATCCGACCTTTCGAAAAATCTTTCTTGCGGATTTTTTTATTCCACTTTTTTTTCATTTTTTTAAACATTCATTTGTTTAAAAATCTTGTATGATTATTTAAAAAATTTAAAAAAGTACAATTTAAGTTCCGAAAGGGAAGAAAAAAAAAATTTTACAGCTATTTTGTAATAATCATTGTATTACCTCTCCAACCAAAATTAATCATTTTACCTATTCCACACATATTGCATTATGAGTACTAAATTGCAATAATTAAAAAAAAGACAATTTTTGGAAAATTGCAATGTGGTTTAATTTCTTACCGTTTCATAAAAATTGGATTTCATAAAATTTAATATCTTGATATAGGAAATAGGTAGAAAAGGTATTTTTTTAAACAGAAATGTGGCGGTCGGTGAGAGCTTTATGGTCGGTGTGAGGTCAGGTATTCTTAGTGTATTTGTATTAGTATTCTAAGACTGGTATATACCCGAAGAATTAATAGTATAACAGGATAAAAAGTAGTATTTTTGCTTTATTTCCACTATTCAAGGATCGCAATGAATAAGTCAAATGTGTGTTAGGTGGTTTTACTTCAATATCATTCTATAATATATTTATTTCAATTTAGCAAAGAAATGTCAGCACTTTAAGGTATACTAATGTATACATGGTGTAACAAAACTCGTAGTACAACCCGAAAACTGGTGAATCTACATCATATTTTGAGTCGAATGTGTAACGTGACTTTTCAATCTGAGCTTCAAAATTTTTCATTTCTCCTTTCAAAGCTTCCATAAGTACTGTAGATTAAGTAAAATTTTACGATTTTTGCTAAAATCAAGTTTTTGCTTTTGTTTTCCTAAAACAGTATTAATTTGACTAAAGAGATTATATTTTATGATAATTTGTATTTTTATAATAAGAAGAAAACTATGAGTCAAATAAAAAAAAAAAATTAAATTAATCGACTACAAATATGATGTATGTAGATTCACTGGTTTCCCGCTTGTACATTGAGTTTTGTTACACCATGATATACAAGAAAATTAAATTTAACAAAAAAAAAAAACGTACATAAGAAAGCAAAAACAAGAATAAGCGATGGCGAAAAAAAAGCAGTATAAAAATGGAAATTTAATCATGAACGGGTACAAAGTTAACGAAAAAACAAGAAAACAGAAGAAAAACTAGAATAACCTAAGAAATAGAACAAAAACTCCCAGTGTTAACTCGTTTGGTAGCAAGTTCAGCACATTTATCTGCTTAGAACAACGTTAGAACAAGCATGTGCTGTGGTGTGGCTGTGGTGACACTCCGCTTGTGTAATGAAATGGAATCGACTGATGTGAGGCGCAATCAAGTGAAACACTCAAATATATATTTACGTGCTAAACTAACCGGGGGGTTGTAAAATGATAGGGATTGATTCTAAATATCTGGTAGGTTTTCGGTTTTCCATTAAAAGCTATCATGATTTCAAATTACACCAATAGGAAGACCACAAGACGATGGACAGACGATATAAAAAGTACCGCAGGATCCAGATGGCAGCTCGAAGCTCAGGACAGATAGCAGTGGACCATCATGAGGGAGGCTTATGTCCAGCAGTGGATGAACAATGGCCGATAAAGAAGTTGTCCTTATGCAATACAAACTCTTCAATTTAAAACCACTACTAATACTACTTTCCCTTTCCACCGTCTAAAGCCTCCAGCACTTAGGCCAGACGTAGATGTCTAGGGATGACGTAGATGCCTATTGATGACGTAGTGGGTAACTAGATACCTCAGACACGGTAGTATTTTTTTTTATAATTAAATTCTTTTTCGAAAATCCAGATATTTTGAGTGTTCTTATTTCTTTCGCCACTTTGGAGTTATCCGCTCAGATCAATATAAGTACTTACTCTTATTTATAAATCAGATGAAATTATGTAAAACCAGTTTTAAGTACATGAAATTTTATTTAATGAGTCATCGGCTTTTTTTGATAGACACGTATCAGTTGCGTTGCAGTGTCAATTTACTTAAGTATTACTACTGTAAATGAGACTTAGCAAGGTTCGTTTTTTGATGCTTTGGTTTGAAATCAACTCATTTTAAATTGGTCGTTAAAACATTGATTTCTAAAATAATCTGAAAATGAAAAATATATTGAAAAGCCACTTTCTACTGCACTTTCTAAGCTTTAAGTAAATATTGATATTTTAAATGCTTGTAAAAATTTAAAAAAACCCATTTACATTATTACCATTTCCTGTGTACTTACTTATTTATTTATTTAATTTATTTACGGAAAAATCCATTTTAAAATACATAGCTAAGCATAAAAAGGATGACAAACAGTAAAAATAAGTGACAGAACATTTAATTGGTGAAGCTAAGACAGTTAGAATAAAATGTGGACGCACTCAAGACAGGATCGGGTCTACTTCAGTGAATGTTTAAATCTTGATAGACTTACACCGAAGAAGTCCAGATCCGGTCTTGAGTTTACAATACGACACAATCGAGACAATAGGGCATGAAAACCATAGTTAGTTTTGTGGTGACTAAGGAGCAGCACGTCATACGATAATAACTTACGATCGCGCTTAGGGTACATATTAAGGGTGTCTTTTGACAGACTGTAGGCACAGTTATCTGAACAAGAAACTGTACAGTTTTCAAGTGCGCATTAGAAAGCGCACTGGAATAATATTAAGCTATGTACTCATGGAATAAAATTTTCTTCGCGATTGAAGCGTTTATTAAAGTTTATTGTTTTTAAATTAAATTAAATTATTTTTTTATTGTAAGAATTTGCGGCGAGAGTAGAAATCTCATACATGTACCATGTACTAAGTCTTAACAGCTTGTGCAGTGGAGTGTGTCTTGAGTTTATTTCTATGAATGTAGTTCCAGCTTACAACTTGCAACTCGCAACTTTGCAACTCGCAACTTGCAACTCGCAACTTGCAACTCGCAACTTGCACCATTGCTCCAAGGCGTAGATATAAGATGAGCAAAAAATATACAGTCGCTGCTCATTTGTAATATAAAAAAACGGGGAAAACTTGTATTATAGTTCTCATACACCGTGTAACAAAACTCGATGTACAAGCGGGAAACCAGTGATTCTGGTTTATGTTTGGGGTTTTATTTCACCCCTAATATCATTGTTTCACCCATGCTTTTCAGGAAAATTAAGTAGGTGAGAACTGTTATCAAATATCATACACCGTGTCCCACGATGAGACCGCGAAACTCCGGAGGGTGATTGTTCATGGGTATTCTGAGAAAAAAATCCTTATAAAGTTTTTTGATCCGGGCATTTCCAATAATTAATTTTTAAAAAAAAGTATTCATAAAAAGCGACGAGTGTAATACTGGCTTCTGTTTGAAGTGCTAGCGGCGGCGGGGTGGCGGTGGGCGGGGAGGAGTGGGGGTCCGCTCTGGTACGCCTTGTACGGACATTCAAAATTCGAATTTCATATCTGAATCTTTAGTTTAAGTTTCAAAAATATGTGATTTCTTCGCGCTTATTGGTGCAGGTCACGTGGTGAGCCAGTTCAAAAATTGACGGTATTACACGCGTGAATTTTTATTCATTTTAATATTTTTTTTAAGAAATTAGAATTGAGTTTTTTGAAAAACTTTATTAAGATTTTTTTCTCAGAATATCATGAATAATCACCCTCTGGAGTTTCGCGGTCTCATCGTGGGACACGGTGTATATTTAGTCAAATTAATACTATCCGTAAAAAAAACAAGAGCGAAAACCGGATTTTAATAAGAATTTGACATACCTACTACCCTGAAATGTATTGATTGACTTAGCATTTACTTTACAGATCGCCATATTATTATAATACATTTAAATCAAAGTAGTTTTTTTTGTACTTTTTTTAATGTTCTATTTATTTTTGGTCAATTGTTTCGCCTTATTAGGACATTATCAAACTGTTGCCTTGAAAACATCCGCATCTTATTATATATAATTTTATGTTACAGTTAAGGATAGGAACATCTGTGGATTTTTACGAAATTCCTGTATTTAATTTAGTTTTAATATTCTTTTTGGTGTATTTTATTACTGTACTCACTAAGTTAAGGATTTTTTTCAATTCACAGTATACTTCGTGTTATTTTCTGTTGTAAGTTATTCTTTTCTACACACTTTTCATTATTTTTATTTTTATTTTTAAAACTGTGTTACGAATTAAAATTATCAATGAATATATCTAAAAATTCCTTATTTTTATTTACGTTAATAGCACAATAAAGTGTGATTAACACATGCCTACTTATTATAATGCAATAGTCAAAGAATAGCGATTTAATTTAAATTAATGAAGATATTATAAAAATCCCAACAGAGAGAGAAACTCTGGAAACGAATCCACATTCGCTTCCAGAGTTTCTCTGTCTCTGTTGGGATATCAATAATATCTGATATTAGCCCAGAATGGGTATAATCCAGTAATTTGTCTACAAGTATTTGTACACATTCAAAATGTTGTTAAATTAATGAAATTTATGTAAACTGTTTTTGATTTTGATCTTAAACATACATGTACATATTTTTTTCTTTTGGTGTTACTAAAAATAATGAAAGTTTTCCAGTGATAAGATTCGAGCTATCATTAAAAATATGTATTATTTTGGAGTTCAAAGTGTCAAAAACCCAGTAGGTTATTAATTTTTTTTTATTTTTTTACGATGGTGTGCCTAAAGAGGCACCGTGTATTATTACATATAGCGTGTTGTAGTTGTGTATTACAGTGCACTTGTCACATGGCGGATACGTTGGACAGTTTATTTTGGACCGGAATGGATACCCAATGAAGCGGTAAAAACGATTTTTCGGTTTGCTGTTTTCTACTTTAACGCCAAACGTCAGTTATGCGCGACAATGCAAGCAATACAGCGAAACCTCGTATTTTGGCACCCCTCTTAAACGAAAAATTTGTAAATTTTTTCATTTGTCTTTTTATAGCTATTATTACTATCAGAAATCGCCCCAGCAACAATGCATTAAATAAAAAAAAGCATACAAAGAGTATTCTACAAATTTATTGTTCGAATGCTTGATCTGCTTGATCTGTTCATTATTTGCGTTGTGCCTTCGAAGCAAGTTACGCCACTGTATCTGAGCCGTTCGTTTCATTAATATGATGTGTACAGTTTTACTATTAACAACATTTTAAATGTATACAAATACTTGTAGACAAATTACTGGATTATACCCATGCTGGGCTGATATCAAATATTATTGATATCCCAACAGAGACAGACACAGAGAAACTCTGGAAGCGAATGTGAGTTATCTAGGCGTTTACAGGGGAATGTTGTAGTACATCATGTGGCCACTTAACCCAGCCAATGACAGATCATAAGCCCTGTAAACGCCTAGATAACCCACATTCGCTTCCAGAGTTTCTCTGTGTCTGTCTCTGTTGGGATATCAATAATAGTTTTACTATTGGCAAATTATTTAGTTGGGTATGTACTGGAACAATCTATAAGTTTAAAACACAATTTTAACTCTGAGCTTCATGGTCACAATACACGTAATTCAAAAAACCTCCACATTCCAAAATTTCGATCCACAAAATTCGGGAAAAAATCCCTAATGAACATTTCTCGATCCCAATATAATAATCTACCCCATGAAATAAAAATAAATAAAGCAATACATAGTAGAGCCCTTAAAGATCTGTATTTAAATTTGTTTTTCAATGATAGATATGATGTTTAGGATTAAGATTGAATGTGTTAATTTTGAATCGTCTTTCTTATTCGTCTTTTTGATTGTGCAATATGTAATTAAAAATGTGAATAATACCGGTCCCAAAATGAGTTTTTATATAACTCCTGGGAATATAATACATGTATGTTTTATAAGATTTTTTAAAGAAATAAAAAAAACAATATTTTTTAATGACCCCAAAACGTCGTTAAAGCTCTCGCTTTTATTTCAGTGAAATGCCAGTGGTTCAGAAAACTTGAAAACTTATTTATCTGCACGCATAAAAACAATTAACGGAGAACGTATTTAAATATTTTGATAATACTTCTACATTCCCTTATCCGTTCCCAATGGTGCATATAGGCACTGAATTGGTACACCAAGTACAGTGAATCTTGATCATTTTATCACATGAAGGTAGGATTATCGGTCTAACGCTTCAGTACAGTTGAAATAATATCAAAATTATTATCATTATCATCATCATCATACCATATCCGCTCCCTGTGTATAGCATATGGATTCCACAAACTGCCTTTAGGCCAAGCGATCGGCTGCCAGCTCCAGTGCATCCTCCTAAGTCAAGTCCACGTCCCGCAGCTCTGACGCGAACTGCCGACGAATTGTCAACAAGCGACGACCAGGACGCCGAGAACCTGATGCCTTGTAAAATAGGCAAGCATGGTTTAAGGCTCTCGGGAGGCATACGTTGTAAATGACCAAGCCAGCCAAACAACGCCTTCGCCGGATGACAGTAGATACCAAGGGTTGCTGTGTGCGTTGCCTCACCTCTGTGTTCCTTACCAAGTCAAACCACCGCACACCTAATATTCAAGGTAAACAATAACCTATAAAAATATCCAGGCAGATTCAAGAGTTAGAAGCAACTTTTACAATTTATACAAAGGGCTTTGTTTTTCAAGACTTTCTGCTTAAATTAAGCAAAATAAAATGTTGAATCCACAATGAAGTGTAGAAGGGTTAGACAAAACCTTTGACAGGCTTTTTAAGCCTCAAACTTTTATATTAGTACTTTTCTGTATCAGAAATTGGAGAAAAACCTCGAGATAATCGAATTTATAACAAGAAGGAAAATTATTGGCTTACGCTTTTCTGATTTCTAAAAGAGCTTCCTTTTATGTCGACTTAGAAAAGAAACTGAAATTTTCCGCTCGATTATTATTGGATATCGAGAAAAGGTTTCCTTTTCCTCAAGTTTATATATGGATGTGTATTGTTTGGGTTTAGACAATAATACTACTATTACTACTTTCCCTTATCCATACTTAATGGTGCATAGGCACTGCATCGGTACACCAAGTGCAGTGTATCTTGATCATTTTTATTTCATGAAGGTAAGAGGATCGGTCTGACGCTTCATTCCAAGGTAACACATGAAATATTAATATGAAAATCACGTGTGAATAAATATTTCATGCTGATAGGATCATACAGTAATCATACAGGATCATACAGGAATCGACCTCATGCACGGTAGCCAAATGCGCTACCACTGTGCTACGAGGCAAGTTAGATACAGATCATCTTTATTAAAAATCATTTTAAAAAGTTTAAGTTTGATAAAGTGTTATTATCTACCCTTTTTTTTGTTTTCAGAAATATTATCATGGATCATAGAATATTAATTATAATAATTGAATATTAATAAATATAACAGTTATTATAAATTTATTACTGCATTAAAACAAATAAGGTTGCTAATGACAGAATCATATTTATTATTTTAATTTTATCTACTCATAAACAGAATGAACAACTAACTTCAGATAATGTGCAGGGGCGGGTTTATTTCTATTTAACAATATCTTCAACCAACACCTTTTAACAACCAAATAATATGTAGATTATACTTAAGCGAATAAATCACGTCGTTTTAATGACTGTTTTTAAAGAAAATAGAGTAAAAAACGAGGACTAAACGCCCCCAAAAGTTAAGCAGTAATGTGTTTAGTCGCCACAGAAATAGAAGAAAGGGCGTATGTTAAAACAATTAAGAGAAAATGGGGAATTTAAGCGACAAAGAATGTCACTTTGATAGAGCCCTGAGGCAGTTTATCGGCCTCATTTCGGAATTAAAAGCGTAAATAAAATACATGGACCTTTTTTTAGGATTTAAAAATACCTTCAGCAACGTGAATATACGGTTATTTGCCTGGCTGTTCATTGGAGACGCGTTTGGTTGTTGATGCCTATCAATAAATTGAATTTGCTCTTGAGAAAAAAAATTAAAAACCGAATTATAAATGGTCGAAATGTTTGAACGTTTCTAACGGGGGCGGGGGCTTAAAAACGAGAGCCGGAATCAGTAAATGAAGATGCAAGTAGTGACGTCATTGTATACGACTTTGAAATGAATGTTATTTTCAACATTTTAAATGTATTTTTTCGTGCATTTTAGAGATATATCACCATACTTCAAAGTTTTTAAGTATTCGCCGTAACACAAAAACATTTTTAAAATTCAATTCTTCCTTTTTACCTACACAAGCTCTGCTTCACTTCGATAAAAGTTTAGGATTTACAATCAATATGACCGTGGAATCCTTTCCCGTATTTTCTCAATACTAGTACCACAGTGGCCATAAGACTTTAGAGAATAAACAGAGCGATACCCCCAACATGCAGCAATATCTTCTTTTCTATTGTGAATCGAGACTTCTGAAAACAGGGTGGTTCTAACGCTGCCTGTATCAAATAAAACAATAAAAAAATGTTTAGTTAATTAAACAAAAACAGGAACTACAAACTGTTTAACCGATTACACTGCTATTACTACTACTACTAACTAACTAACCCTCACACCATTTCCCCTTAAGGGTAGGCAGAGAGGATAGAACGCCATACCACTCTGTCCTGATATACTTCTTTGGACACCTTGTTGGTTACCAATTTAGTAGTACATTTCGTGAGTATACCAGATTTTATGTGGGTGCACAGAAAGAGAGAATGAAACAGGTACTTACGGTTTTATAATGTTCGTTTATTCACAAAAACTAGATACCAATACTAGAACTTAATTAACTGCAATATGGATGAAAAAGAACGGTGAAAATGGTTAAATGAAAGTGAATTTAATTTCTCGAAAGTTGGCGGGAATAATGTTCCGTAATACGCGTGAAATCACGTAGCTGGCCGAAAGGGTTCTCGTCGATCTCCGGAAGTTTCCGTAGATGCTCGGTTTCTGTGTCAGTTCGAACGCGTTCGTCGTCATTGTTCCCGCCACACTTCCTTTGCTTCCTCTTCATTCATACATCTTCTCATGCACATACGTCGATTATTCCGACTTTTCACGTGTCCACATTCAAGTGCTTGTCGTACTTGGTCATGCCATGTCTTTCCCGGCCTTTCCTCGGCTTTACATCCAGGCACACTTGCATTTAAACTTCTTTTAGCCGTTCTTTCCTCACATATTCGCTCCACATGACCAAACCACCCTTTCTTAATTTTGTCGTTAATGCTTATCTCAGCCTTGCACTCTGCTCTAATTTCGACATTTGTACATCTATCATACATAGTCTTACCACACATTCGCCTGAGAAATCGCATTTCAACAGCATTGAGTCTACTCTCATCCTTCTTTTTCTTACACCACGCTTCACTACCATACAAAAGGGTTGGTACCAGAACTCCGTTGTGTACTGCCAATTTTGCTTCTTTCGATAAATTCTTATTTGCCACTAACGATTTCAAGGCACCGTTAACTTTGTTTCCGGCACTAACCCTTCTCTCAATGTCCTTATCCACATTTTCGTCTCTTGTAAACATACTTCCCAAATATACAAATTCTAACAACAATTTATCATGAGAAATTGAGTCCAGTATTAAACTCTTCCAGTATTAAAAAACTTTTAAAGTATAGCTTGTTGGATTTTCGCAACGAAATCGTAATGTAAATTTTGGTTAAATCTGTAGTAAAATAATTTCTGATCACCGCGTATGTCAATATCGGGTAGAATATTCATAGCGATCGTAAAAAGGAATCACTCGAGTATAAATGTAATTGCTGTACATAATCATCAAAAAGTAGAAAGCATTTTTATTGGCATCGTAAAGGCAGGGAAGGTATTCACCCCCTTTGCTACATCAGTGCCCCAAGAGTCATACAAAACTGAAATACCAACATCTGAATGAGAAAAAGTGCCCAATGCTAGTAAAAAAAAAAATAAAAACAAAAAATTAGGATTATTTATATATTCCACGAAGGCAGTCTTCTAGATTTCCACTGAATTTTAAAGCCTCCAAAAAAAACTTATTTCTCGACGGAATCCATGGCGTCCCATATCTCTAGTGTCCTTTTAGAAAAACATCCATTTTCTGAAATAGATGTTATAAAATAATTAATTCCAGTATCATTTGGGTAAAGGAATATTGCAATATTGACTCATTTGCATTTCGACAAACTGCTTGTCCGTTTTAGAGTGATATTTTAATATTATTATATTGTAATATTATTAAACATCCCTTATCTTTGTTTAAAGACGACAGATAGTTTATATAAGGTAGAATATAACACGAGGGGAATTCCAAAAGTAAGGCATTCTTTACCCTTTAGTAAGGTATTTTTTTAAATACATAAATAAAAAATTTATTTTCCACAAGTTACATATACAAAATATTTTTTTTTTATATAGTTACATAATTTTAAAGGTTAAAGAATAGAAAGATAGGAAAAGAGGAAAGAAGGTTATATATACTCCTCGTTTCGATAAATGTATTTTTGTAGATGTAGTGGCAGTTTTACGATCCAATGTCCTTCAACGCTTCCGCCAAGTGCGAAGTTCGCGCAGTTACAAGGGTGGTAATGAGGGTTAGTTGGAAGATAATGCTTGATGGAAGCTATAAGCCTACACACTTACGCTATGGAATTGTATATCAATATTTAAATGAACAAATTAAAAAAATAATAAAGGCATGAGCAGATTAAAATATGTTTTGTAGATACAATAAAAAGCCGAGAGCTGGATTTATAGTTCTAAAGTAATTTAAAATATAATATTTTTAGGAATTGTGTATGTAAGTAACTAACCATCACACCATTTCCCCGTAGGGGTAACTACAATACAATGAAAGCCCCACCCTTTCCCTAGACTGCTTTAAAAGACTATTTTGAGTCTTTTTTCAGTCCAGCCAACTCTACCGATTTTTTCAACAAGATAAACCGCGATTTTAAGATTGTTAGTGTGATAAAAATACGGATGAATTCCCCATAGGAGTAAGCAGAAAAGATAGAACGCCATGCGACTCTGTCCTGGTACACTTTCTTCGCTTCCTCTACATTCATACATCTTCTCATGAACGACACAACCAGATCATTTCGACTTTTCACTTGAAAGTGGACATTCAAGTACTTGTCGTATTAGATCATGCCATGTCTTTTTGGCCTTCCTT
This sequence comes from Micrasema minimum, assembly GCA_022494985.1. Classification (NCBI taxonomy): domain Eukaryota; kingdom Metazoa; phylum Arthropoda; class Insecta; order Trichoptera; family Brachycentridae; genus Micrasema; species Micrasema minimum. The sequence continues at coordinate 20,277 of JAGVSP010006555.1, forward strand.
GGCTTCTACAACCAGGCACACTTGCATTATAACTTCTTTTAGCCGTTCTTCCATCACTCATTAACTCCAAATGTAAATAAAAAAAAGGTAAAAAAAAAAATGAAAAAAAAAATGTAGTAAAAAAAAAAATTTTTTTTTAAATCAAGATACTCTGCACTTGGGGTACCAATGCAGTGCCCTGTGCACTATTGGAGGCGGATAAGGGAAAGTAGTAGTATTTTTATTTTACGTGCATTTATGAACATTCATAAATGAGTACCTGATTGTACAAGTTCGGAATACGAATTGAATTCATATATTTACGTATCTAAGCTTTCGCTCAAAATGATTTGCATTTTGTGAATTTCGAATTGTTTAACAACTGGTTATAATACTGCGGCCCAAATGCATCAATATTTGAACACTTAAACCTTAAACAATAGAATTGAATTCTGCACTTTACCAACTTGCGTACTATGCAGTTCAGATTTTCAGCAAAAGTTTACCTCACGAAAAGAGGAATAAAAATATGAATCCGACAGGAAATTGCGAATGCGATCAGAAGTTGTTAAAAAGTTGTTGAAAAGATGAATTTTTCTTCTTAGTAAAATTCTTATTACTACTTCATTACTACTACATTCCCTTATCCGCACCCAACGGGGTTCTTTCCGATTTTTTTATTTTTACTTCAAAAAATTGATTGAAAAATTACAATATCAAGGGATTTTGAATTTTCTAGCGCGGATTGAAATAGCGCTTTTTCAAATCGCTCGCAAAATCATCCATTTGGCGCGCATGCGGTGTGACGTCACAGCAATATAGGCGCTTACTACGGAATAAATTTCACGCCTTTCACAGTGGACGGGTATGACGTCATTAGCCAAAAACGGGCGTTAAAAATCATTCGTATTTTTAAAACATCAATTTATTAATAAAAACTAAATTTTTGAGTATTGTGTTTTATATCGTTGGAATTGTAAAAATATACTTTAAATATTTAAAGCGTTTTTAAGAATATTCATGCTATTGGGAAGAACTCTATTGTGCATAGGGCCTAATAAATAAAAGAATTATTTTTTTCGAATTATCATGAGTAATATATCATTTAAGTACTAAACCTAGCATTTAAGTATCTCTCAGGCGAATGTGTTGAAAAACTAAGTATGATCCGTGCCCTAATGTCGAAATTAGAGCAGAATGCAAGGCTGAGATAAGCATTATCGACAACATTAAGAAAGGTTCTTTACGATGGTTCGGTCATGTGGAGCGAATGAAGAAAGCACGGCTAAAAGGATTTACGATGTGAGTGTGTCTGGATATAGAAGTCAAAGAAGGTCGAGAAAGACGTGGCATGATCAAGTACGACAAATACTTGAAAGTAGGCATGTGAAAAGACGGAATCATCTACGTGCGTGCACGAGAAGATGTATGAATGTGGAGAAAGCGAGGGAAGTGTGCCAGGACAGAGAGGTGTGGCGTTCTACCATCTCTCCCTACCCCTTCGGTGACATGGCGTAATAGTTAGTTAGTTAAACCTAGTTATGAAACCCAATACTTTTTGTTGAAATATTCTTTTTGATATGTTTTATAAACTCAATGCATAATATTATTCTTCACGCAATAATAATATTCACCTCTACTATTACTACACATTCCCTTATACGCACCTAATGGTGCACAGAGCACTGAATAGGAACACTAATTGCTGTCAAATTTGATTATACACCGTGTCCCACGATGAGACCGCGAAACTCCGGAGGGTGATTGTTCATGGTATTCTGAGAAAAAGTTTTTTGATCCGGGCATTTTTAATAATTAATTAAAAAAAAGTATTAATAAAAAGCGACTATGTAATACTGGCTTCTGTTTGAAATGCTAGCGGTGGCGGGGTGGCGGTGGGCGGGGAGGAGTGGGGGTCCGCTCTGGTCACCGAACGCCTTGCCTTGTGCGGACATTCAAAATTCGAATTTCATATCGGAAATTGGTGCAGGTCACGTGGTGTTAGCCAGTTCAAAAATGGACGGTATTACACGCGTGAATTTTTATTCATATTTTTATCATTTTTTTAAGAAATTAGAATTGAGTTTTTTGAAAAACTTTATTAAGATTTTTTTCTCAGAATATCATGAATAATCACCCTCTGGAGTTTCGCGGTCTCATCGTGGGGAAACGGTGTATATGAATTTTATTTATTTATTTATTTATTTAATTAGTGTGTACACATTAAGGTTACATATTTATGGTCCTGGACTGCCAAATAAGCTAAGAGCTGGGTATTGGCAGTCGTAAATTTGTTATAAATATTAAAACATTACATACCACTACGGTATTGGAATTATTATGAATATTAAAACTACATACTAATAAACTATTGAAATTATTATAAATTATTAAAACATAACAAACTGAATATGAATATGAAAAATTAATATTAAAATACTACATACTAATGGTAATGAAATATTGAAATTATTATAATTATTAAAACATTACAAGCTAAGAAAATATAAAAACTGTTATAGCATTAATACATTAAATACCAGAAAAGATTGAAATTGTTATAAATATTAAAACATTACAAACTATGTATGAAAATATTGAAATTATTATAAATATTAGAACTTTACATACCATGCAAGAGAATAATGAAATTTTAATACGAGTATAATATGCAAAAGCATTCATAGAATGTAAAAAATGTGGCAAATTAATAATAATTAAAAAAAAGAGTTATTACTAAGGTATGGAAATGTCAAAATGAAAATTTAGCAATATCAAGTACAATATTTATGATTTCTGTGACAGATATTTCATACTAAGAATATATTGAAATTGTTATGAATATTAAGACAAATATAAAATTATACAATAAATACAATAAATAATAAATTATAAACAATAAATAATAATAGATAGATACCCAATAATATACAATAAATAATAAATTACTCACAACCAGAATATATAAGCAGAATATTTGAGCAGAACTAAGTTATGAACTTGAGTAAGGCTTCTGATTCAATGATTCCTAAGTTCATTAAATGGTTAGTGTATGTGTGTTTTAAATTTGCGCTTGTATGCGTCGTCCTTCCACTCTAACTTTAGCGTGTTAAAGATTTTAGGGGCCAGAACGGTATGAAACCTCTGTAGAAATGTTGTAGATGCTTTGAAAGTTAATTGTAAATTCTGGGTTTGGCGTGTGTTATGTGCATTTTGTGTGGGAATGTATGTGTTTTTATTTTTAATGGTATACTCAGCAAGTCTCAAAATATAAATCTGTCGGATGCTTAGGAATTTGTATGCTTTATATAAGTTCACTGAGGGGTATGTATAATGTAGTCTGTTCATGTTTTTAATAATAATCTTATGAGCTCGTTCAGCAGTTATAGTTACCGATGCAGCAGCTCCACCCCATCCCAGGATCGCATAATTGATGACCGAGTGACAGAGCGCATAGTAAACAGATTTTTAGTAATTTTGGATCCAGTATCTCCCTCAATTGTTGAAGAGATACGTCAGTTTCCTAATTCTGTGTTTGTTAATCCTGATATGTGACTCTTCCAGTTCAGGTGCGTGTCTATTAATACACCCAAGTATTTAATATTGTCTACCGATTCCAAGCTCTCACACGTGCATGATGATATTCTTGGTTCATCATAAAAACACGTGTGAGCATATAATTTTGGTACTAGGGACGGCAGTTTGTTGGAGTTTATGGAAAAGCGTACCTGTTTGGTTTTTGAAGCATTAAGCGTTAGTAAATTGGCATCTAGCCATTTAATCGCTTTATTGAAGCCTTCTTGGGCATAACCAGTTGTGCTCTCCCACGTTTCTCCTTGAAACAATAGTACCGAATCATCAGCGAAGGTAATTATTTTACCTTTTTTTAATTGTATTTCACAGAAATCGTTGATGTAAATGAGAAATAAAAGTGGTCCCAATACACTACCTTGGGTACCCCATAATCTTCATTTGTTGTCAGATTACTGTGAAATTTGCTGATCCGTACTTTTTGTTTTCCGGTTTGATAAGTAACTTACAAACCAATTCAGGGCAGTTCCTCTGATGCCTGTTTTTTCTAATTTCTTTAGCAGGAGAGCATGAGGTACAGTATCAAATGCTTTCGCTAGGTCAAGGAAAATACCTAGACATTTCTTACCACAATCCAGGTTAACTGCTATATGTTCCGTGAGAGAAATGATGGCACCTTCGGTGTTTTTTTTTGGTCTAAAACTAAATTGGTTCTCTGAGAGGATTTTGTGATGCTCCAGGAAATATAAGAGTCGTTTTTTCATAAGTTTTTCCAGAATTTTTGAGAAGCAGTTTAGGATTGCTATAGGCCAGTAGTTGGTAGTCAAGAGTGGATCACCACCCTTGTGAATAGGACAAATAATAGCCTCTTTAAGTGTGGTTGGAAAAATACCAGAAGAAAAACTTTGGTTGCATATATGTGCTAAGGGAGCTGATAAGTATGTTTTAAAATATTTTATTAGTTTATTTGTGATGCAGTCACTTCCCGGAGCACTGTTTTGTTTAAGTTCATTTATGTAGAACTCGACTTCTTCTGAAGATGTTGGAGAGAGGAAGATAGAAGATACATTCTCAGTAATGCTGATTTGCGCAACAAGTTCTGCTTGACTTTTGTGCATCTGTTTCAGTTTTTTGTCTGCTAAAGTTTTGCCAATTGTGGAAAAGAACTCATTAATTTCATTTAAAATAGGGTGTTTTTGTTGACTATCAGTCTGGACAATAGTGTTTTGTGGATTAGCTTCATTATTTTTATAAGCATTAATCAAATCAAGGAGAGCGTTGTCTGCATTATTCCTGTTGATGTTTACATAATCTTTTAAGATTTCCCAACACTTTTTAGAATTTAGCCTGTTCTCGTGTATTAGATTTTTTATAGAATGTAGTTTTGCTCATCTTGATAGCTCTATTGCAGGTGTTTCTATATTTTTTTATAATATTGTAGTAGACCCAAGTTAAGTGGGTCTTTACGAGTTTTTTTATAAAGTTTATCCCTTTTTCTAATACTGCGGATTAGACTTTGAGTAATCCATTCTTTTAACTTTTTTACTTTGTTTTTTATTGGAGGTGTAGTTTCATGTTTTTTTACATGATTGTGGAGAATTTTATAGAATTTATCAATTGCTAAGTTTGGGTCACATTCGCTGAAAATGGTTTCCCATCTTTCTATCTTTATATCTGCTTCAAGACCTTCCATGTCTATTTTTGTTACGAGATCATTTGACTTTGTAAAGCTGCGTGGTTTCATTTGCGCACTACCTACAATAATAAAAACGGGAAAATGGTCCGTAATAGCAGATTCACAGACAGCAGCTTGAATAAGTGATTTCGTTTTAATCATGATATGATCCAAACAGGAGTTTCCTCTTGTAGGCTTTGTTATTGCTGGTATTAGACCATGATGTGTCAGTAGGTTAATTAAAGTAGGTATGTACAAATGTAAACATTAAAAAAAACATTCATTATTTCATTATACCATATCCGCTCCCTATGTGGAGCATATGGAATCCACAAACTGCCTCCAGGCCAAGCGGTCGGCCGCCAGCTCCCGCGCATCCTCCCAAGTCAAGTCCACGTCCCGCAGCTCTGACGCAAAACTGCCGACGAATTGTCAACAGTGGACGACCGGGACGCCGAGAACCTGATGCCTTGTAAAATAGGCAAGCATGGTTAAGGCTCTCGGGAGGCATACGCAGTATATGGCCCAGCCAGCCGAAACGCCTTCGCCGGATGACAGTAGATACCAAGGGTTGCTGTGTCCGTTGCCTCACCTCTGTGTTCCTTACAAAGTCAAACCACCGCACACCTAAAATTCTTCTAAGACACCTATTCTCAAAACTTAGTATTCTGCTGTCTTGGGCCCTAGTTAGGTGCCCACGATTCGCAGCCATAGAGAAGAACAGGTGTGATGCAGGAGTTATAAAGGCGGCATTTTGTTTTAACCGAGTAAATATCCGATCTCCAGACAGCCTTCATACTGTTGAATGCGGCGCCCGCTACTCCAAGCCGCACTCCCAGTTCTTTCTGAACTCTGTTCTTTCGTCTGCCGTTTTCTGTCATGTACGCTCCCAAGTATTTGAAGCTCTCGACCCTTTCGATGACTTGTCCCGACAAAGCCAGGGGCATCTGGGCATCTTGACACGAGCTGTTACACATGACATGGGTTTTACCAATGTTGATTTTTAAACCCATGCACGTGGAGTGCCAATTAAGCCTATCAACAATTATTTGAAGGCCCCCGACTGATTCGTCAATAAGGACGGCGTCATCAGCGTACTCCAGGTCGCAGAGCTTTTGGGAGGGGGAGATGGATATTCCTCGGTCTGGCGGAATTGACATCCTCAGGATAAAATCCATGAGGATTATAAACAGAAATGGGGCAAGGACGCAACCCTGTCGCACTCCGGTGGTGACCTCAAACCAATCTGAGACAACATCGTCAATTCTCACTCGGCATTCGCTATCAGTGTGAAGGGCTTTGATTAGTCCGATCAGTTTCGAAGGCACCCCATATGCTTCCAGTATTTTCCAGAGTGTTGGTCTGTGCGGGCTATCAAAAGCTTTCTCATAATCCACGAAGCAGAGAGCCAAAGAAGAATTGAATTCCTGGCTCTCTTGCAGAATGCAGCGTAGGTTATGAATGTGATCCGCACAAGACCTACCAGGCAGGAATCCTGCCTGATTTTCTCTTAATACCCGCATGATGGGGGCACGAACTCTCTGTAGTATAATATGTGCTAGCACCTTCCCTGGAACACTGAGTAATGTGATGCCGCGATAGTTGTCACAGATTAATGGATCGCCCTTCTTATGCAACGTGATAATTTCTCCATTCACCCAGTCCCTTGGGCACCTCTCTTCTTCCCACACCCTGACCATTAGTTGGTGTAAAGGGCCAACAATGTCAGTGACGCTACACTTCAAGTACTCCGGATGGATGTTGTCAACCCCTGGAGCCGTTCCGTTCTTCAGCTTGGATACGGCCTCCGTCAAATTCAGCTGGTGATGGGGGACCATCAGGTATATTGATAGCCTGCGGAATACTTGATGCAACTTCTGTGGAAATATCGAGGGTGGTGGGAGGGGGTGGGCTGTTAAGAACTCTCTGGAAGTGATCGCGCCATACTTCCTTGACACGGTTTACGTCCGACTCAACACCTCCATCAGGGTTCTTGATTGCTCCCGGGGTCATTGAGCGTTTGCCGCATATTTGCCGTGTAATTTGGAAAAGTTTTCGCGTGTCATTTCTTCGAGCCGCTTGTTCCGCTGTTGCAATAAGACAGTCGAGATGACGGCGCTTATCCAGTCTCGCAGATCGTTTGACAATACGGTCCTGGCGCCTGTAGTCATCTCTGCGGGCATCCATTTGGTCAGGGTCAGCCTCACTGTCCCTCAATGCTTTGAGTTTAGCGCGTTCTTCTATTTTCCCCCACGTATCAATAGAAATCCAGATGGGCCTTCCTCCCGTTTTCGGGCCAAGAACATCGCATGCAGAAGAGGTAAGTGCAGACTTGAGATTTGCCCAGTCCGTCTCGATACGATCCGGAAGGGGGAGCTGGCCGTCGGCAGATTGAATGCGCTGACTAACCGTAGCTTTAAATCGCAGTCTTGTATCGTCGCACTTTAGCCTCTCTACATCGATTTTTGTTCGGCGGGGGGGTCTCGGAAGACGTTTAAGCTGCAGCTGGACTTTGGCCACAACCAACTCATGGTCACTGTGAATGTCAGCCCCTCTATAGGTCCTGACATCCAGCAGTTCCCTCCGGTTAGTGCGACCGTAGAGTATATGATCCAACTGCGCTTTTGTTCGTCCGTCCGGTGAGGTCCAAGTGTATTTATGAATCGACTTATGGGGAAATAGTGAACCGCCAATGACAAGATCGCTGAGGGTGGCAAACTCAATAAGCCTTCCTCCATTGTCATTGACGTGCCCAACGCCGTGCCTTCCCATCACCAATGGGCTGAGTGACGGGTCTGTTCCGACTCTCGCGTTGAAGTCGCCCATTACGATCACGCGATCTCTTCTCGGAAGGGAAGCAATGACCGCGTGAAGAGAGTCGTAGAAGGCATCTTTCGCCTGGGTATCGGCATTTTCTGTTGGCGCATAGCATTGCAGGACAGTGACAGAACTGTCAGCGGTTTTAAGGGTGACGCGAATAAGACGCTCAGAGATGGGCTCCCCACCTAACAAGGCATTTAGCCGCTCTCTCCGAAAGCAGAATCGCCACCCCTTGACGATGATATTGTTGCTGACCGGAGTGTACGCAAGTATATTTATCCAACAATCTCTTCCCAGATCCCTTCCAACGCGCCTCGCTCATACCGAGAATATCTAGTTTGTATTCATCCATGATACGAGTCGCGTGGATATCCTTACCAAGGACCTGCATTGTGCGCACATTGTACGTCCCAATGCGCAGGAAAGAGTTGTTGGATAATAAAGTCCTTATACAGAGAACGAGTCCTATTAAATATTGCCGGGTCGAGTTTGGGGGGGGCCAGTGTCCGAGGCATTTTGTGGGGGTTTAGTAATCGGTTAGTTTAAGAAGGCAAGGTGATTAGCCCTACGCTTCCGAGGCCTGGGGTCTGCGGGCGGTTGCCTTGCGACCCCTGAGGTCGGCTCGACCTACCCACTCAGGCATGGGCTGCCTTTGGATCTCTTTTCGTCTGGTTTCTCAACACCAGTCCGTTTGGCTTGGGAGCCCCTACCGGCAGTTAAACTACCGCCAACATAGTCCGGTGCATCATCGAAACACTCAAGCCTCCTCACCACTACAAGGTAGAGATCCGGGAGGAGGAAAAACATAATAATAAAAAAAACATTACATAAATGTATTATAAGTATATTTATGTAATTCGTGTACTATGTCATAGGACAGCTACTGCCCAGCTGTTTTAGCTTATTTGGTAGTCGAAGACTTAGATCATACATCATCTCACCATGTAAAACTTTGTACGCATTATATTCAACAAAATAATTCAAATCATAGATACCTGCTAACTTTATCATTGGAACAAGCGTAAAATAATCGAGGATGGAGGTAATAAATATATTTATAGTTTATCGACTAACGCCATTAGTACTATATACATAACTAATGCTGGTACATGGGAACTCGCGAAGTCTCTTAGTCTTCAAACCACATTTAGCTCTAGGATATGTCGCTAATGACAACCAACATCGACGCTAATATAATTATCATAGATTCCTTTGATCGCGGTAGCAAAAGCACAGCAGAACGTACATAATTACTGCATTTATTAACTGGTAGGTGTACTGTGAAGAAGACTGATATATTTATTATGAATAATGAACATATACTACTACGTTCCCCTATCTACACTCAATGGTTCACAGTGCACAGGTCTTAATAATCTGTGTTTCAGCATAATGATCGTACTAATAATAATTATTACTATAGATATAATAATTATTACTATAAGGATAAATTATTAAACGCCATTTTTGTGAGAAATCACCTCAAGGGCGCTGTACATTCGATATTCTTAATTAATTCTATTCCCAATTTATGAATGAAGGATCTGAGACAACGATTATTTAAAAAACGATGATAAATATTTACGTAGGTGAAGTACTGAACTCCAATTCGTCTTGCAGCTACAAAGCGCATGGATGGTTGGAACACAGCTTCACCCACGTACAAATTAAATTAAAAGTATTTTACTAAAAACGCGATACAAGTGACATACTAATTCTACTGATAGCAGATATAGAGTCTAGAATCCAGGTTGTCTTGCAGCTACAGAGCGCATGGACTATTGGAATGCCAGCTTCCATCTGATATCAGTAATTGGGGTTAATGATTTCACGAAAAAGTTTGGTAGTTTTAAAAAATTGGGGCAGGATTACTGTCGTGTTTGCTGCTTGTTTGGTCGGCGCGACGCCACTCCTACCTAGCTATAGTGGTGTACAGACACCACACCTTCCCCTCACATACAATGACAGGTTATACAATACAAAAAAAAATCAATCTATCCTATTCTACATATATGTACATATAACTATAATTCATATATATCATTATACTACATATTATACACTATGACAATCTTCCGTAAGTAGGGTTCTTCAGTGAAGACATCCTTCAGCTTCACTGACGACGATCAGGTCGAGGCCTCAGACGTCCTTGCCACGGTGAGCGATGACCCTGGAACGAGAGAGAAGATCCATGAACCTTCTGACTAGAAAGGTCAAGATCCTCTGTCTCAACAGACGATCTCAACCCATCAGGCCCGAATACCCCCTTTGAGTATTGTTCATCCCTCCATCTCACACACTTAACGGAGCCAGTTGATCAAAGTGCCGTTTCCACCAAAGATTCGACCCTGGCACCTCAATTAAATATACCTTGCTACCCCGTCTCTCTCTCACAATTCCTTTCTTCCATTTCCAATTATTTACATCACGAAAATCCTTGACCATGACTCTCTCCCCGATGTCAAAAAATGATTTACATTTTCTTTCTACCCCTATAATTTTTCTTTTGTTTTTGCTTATTTAATATAACCTTTTCACGCACTTCGCTATTCACAAATCTTTTCGTTAGGTATTTTATCCCACAGGATCAATGTATCAAAATTCGTTCTTAATCTCCTTCCCAACATTAGTACTGCAGGTTCCACCCCTGTCGTGCTATGTGGTGTGTTTCGTATATCTACTAAAGAATTAGACAATTTCTCATCAAAATTAAGAGGTAACCGATTGTTTATTAACTGTTTCTTGATGAAAGCTTTACAAGTTTTCACCGAGTTTTCCGCTTGACCATTGCTCTGCGGATGGTTTTACGGGTGACGTAATGTGTTTAATTCCATTTTTTTTACAAAAATCCTCGAAGCCCCCTTCGAACAAAAAACAGTCCCATTATCCGAAACTAAAACTTCCATTAATCCAAGTTGTGTACAAATTGAACGCAACGCTTTTATCGTGTTCTCTGTGTTTGCGTTTTTTAACTTCTATGCACTCTACCCATTTTGTACATGAATCTACAACTATCAAAAAAATTGTATTGGCAATATAGGCCCAAAAAAATCAATATGTACTCTATTCCATTTCGTATTAGAGATTGGCCAAATACTTAGTTCGCTTTTTTGAGGCGAAGCCTGATTTGTTCTGCACTCCGAACAACTTAAAACTAAATTCTCTATTTGACCATTTAACCCTGGCCACCCAAAAATATGACCTCGCCAAACTTTTTGTTTTTTTCACTATACCTAGATGTGCCCTATGTAGCAATCTCAGAACGGAATTTCGCGCTTCCTCCGGGATTACAATTTTGTCACATCTAAAAATACAATCATTTATGATAGAAAGTTCGTCCCGAACTTTCCAAAATTCCCATAATTTATCATTTTTATCTATCTTTTTTGGCCAACCCAACGTTAATTTTTTTTTTACTTCTGTTAGAACCTCGTCTAAATTCGTCAAATTCCTAATATCTTCCTTTTCTAAAACAAAATCTCGATTATCAAAAATTGAATTAATTACTGCATTATCTCCCTCTGCAATTTGGACTTGGCTGACCCACTCCAAATCGCACTCATCACTATCATCGCTTACCGGGTCTGTACCGGGTGATCTCGATAGAAAATCAGAGCAATTTTTTTTCCGATATATATATTCATTTCATAATCAAAACCTGACAAAATAATACCATACCTTTGTAACCTGTTAGCTGCTAACACTGGTATTCCTTTTTTTTCTCCAAATATCCTAACTAATGGTTGACTATCTACTGATAAAATAAATTGTCTCCCATATAAATATTGAAAAAATTTCTTAAGTCCAAAAATTATTGCAGTAGCTTCTAAATCTAATATACAATATTTACTCTCTGTTGACGTTAATTTCCTACTAGCGTATGCGATTGGTCGCTCTAAAACCCTTATCATACACATGTAGTAAAAGTAGCACCAATTCCTACAAGTGATGCATCTGTCACTAGCTTTAATTTCCTATTTACATCGTAATGCACTAATAAACACTCTGATGTCAACTGATTTTTAACTGTTTCGAACGCCTTCTGACATTCTTCCGTCCAAACGAATTTAACACCTTTTTTTAATAACTCATACAACGGTGATAAAACTTCCGCGCTAAGTTCGGCAAAAAATTCCTATAAAAGTTAATCATACCAATTAAACTTCTTACTTGCGTTACATTTTCTGGCGATGAAGCTCTTTTTTTTTAATTCTACGATTTTATTATCCAGTGGTTTTACCCCTTGAGCTGAAATAGAAAATCCCAAATATTCTACTTTTTCCTGAAAAAAATCGCATTTACTAAAATTAACTGTTAAGCCGCACTGTTTCAATCTCTCTAAAACTGCGCACAAATTCGAATCATGTTCCGTCCTTGTTTCTCCGTTACAAGAATATCATCCAAATAAATACAAACTCCGTTTAAACCTGCCATGACCTTTGACAAGGTTTCCGTAAAAATACTTGGACTTGAGGTTAAACCAAAAACTAACCTTTTATAACGAAATAATCCCAAAGATGTAGTTATTGTAGTAATATCCCTACACTCTTCCTTAATAACTAATTGATTATATGCACTTTTTAAATCTATTTTTGAAAATAAAATTCCCCCATTTAGCTTTGCTAATAACTGATCTACTCGTGGTAATGGAAATTGACTAACTATAAACCTGGATTAACCGTTGCTTTAAAATCCCCACAGATCCGAATACTACCGTCTTTTTTCTTTACCGGTACGATTGGTGACGAAAACGCACTAAATTCGACTTTTTCAATAATCCCCTCAGACTCTAATTTACGAATTTCATTTTCAACTTTTTCTTTAATTGCCAACGGAACTATCCTCGGATTCATAAATCTTGGTTTAAAATCTTTTCGCACTTTTAATTCAATCTCAAATTTATTAAATGTCCCTATTTCGTCTCGAAAAACCTCCGGATATTCCATTTTAAAAAAACCACTGTTACTTCGATTTTTTTTTTATTACTATTATTTTCATTTTCTTGTACCGAAGTTACTCCCATAAATTCAATGTTGAATATTTTCATGAAGTCTCTACCTACTATAATTTGCGATCCGTTTTGCACTACAAAAAATTCACACTGTTTACACATAGTTTTATATTGTACTTTTACACTTATTTTACCTTTTTACTTTAAGTAAACTATTATCATAAAGACGTTAACATTAAATTGCTACCTATCAACTTTTTTTCCAGGTAAACATTTTAATATAAATACTGTACGGTAAAGCTGAAATACCGGCCCCAGAATCTATCATTGCAGAACACTCATTATTATCAATTTTAATATTTATTACAAATGGCTTTAACGCGTTAATCGCTTGAATTGATCCGACAGACTTTTTTTTTCAATTTACATACCGCCTCTAAATGTCCTATAATACCGCAATTTCTACATTTCTTTTTCAAAAATTTACAATTTGCCTTTACATGATCGGTAAACCCACAGCAAAAACAACGTTTATTATTACTATTACTATATCGAGATCCTGAACTTGACCTCGAATGACTCTGTGACTGCGGTCTATCACTGAAATTACGACTAGGTGACCGCCTGCTTGTAACATTTTTTTATTTATTTCTCTATGAATATTTTCCTGCCTACGTGAATTTGCAGATTCTAAAAAACGGCTGCAAAACTAACACATTTATCGAAAGATAAACTTTCGCCTTCCAAAAACATTTTTTTCTTGAATATTTTTGGCTTTGATCCCACAAATAAACATATCTTTTAGATTATCTTCTAATCTTTTTTTAAATACGCAATCTGAACTATATTTTTTTCAATCTGACCGCAAACTCTTTAATAGATTCATTTGCTAGTTGTTCGCTTTCTTTATAAAATTTAAACCGACATTCATACAATAAACATGCACTTTTACAATGCGCCTCCAATTTATCCAACAATTTCTCATACGAAATATCATTCACTTTCTCTGGTTCAATTAAATTACACAATAATTCAAATGTATCTTCCGTTAACGAAGATAGAAGGATGGCACGTTTCCTCTCTGGGGAAAGAATTTTCTCATCATGCAGGATGAGATGCTGCTCCAGTCTGGCGCGAAACACGGAAAAATTTCCCCCATTATGAGAAAATGATTCCATGCCCCGCACCAGTGCCATCGTTTCCCCGTGTAACAAGAAGAAAAAATTGAAAGTACTTATCTCAATTCTTCCTTCCTGCGTACTGCCTGAAGTCTCGCTCCCAGCGTCGTCAGATCGTCCTCCGGATGTCTCCAGCTGCCCCTTGCTGCTGTGATGACGCTGTCCGCTGACGCTGTCTGCTGACGATGTCCGCTGATGCCGACTCCTGTGCTGAGCTCCGCTGCGCCGCTGTCCTTGATGACCCGCTGCCACCGCCGTCGCCTCAGCCAGATATCTCCTCTCCGCTCCCGCGAGAAAAGAATAAAATTACACCCTAATTAGTGTGTGTGTCTCCTCCTCTGATGGGTAATCCTCCTTCAAGTGCCCTTCCGCCTCCTTGAAGATTTTTTGTCAACCTTTTCTAGATCCTTCTAGAAATCCTTGTCAAACTGGGTTCCCTCGTTCAAGCCTTCGATCCTTGATCAGCAGACCCTTTGATTCGGTCTTGTCTTGATGAGTCCTCCTTCATTTAAGTTACTCACGTTTGCAACGTGTAACAATATTTTTTTTTCCTCCGATCTCTCTGCGCCGCGAATCTAAAAAGACTCCGTAGACTGCGCCAGTGTCGTATTTGCTGCTTGTTTTCTCTGGTGCCTTATTGCACCAGATACTTTGTAGGTTCTTTGTAGGTTTTTCTACTAGTAAAACCCTTGTAACTGTTTTACCGTTTATTACAGAGATCGATAGGCTATACACAAGTTTGCTATGCGAGGACTCAAATCCGAATGAATCGTGTGAGCGGCCGCGCCGTACCTACTTGGTCGGCGCGACGCCAGATAGAGACATTTGAACAAAAATTTTATGGAATCAAAAACAAAATTAAAATTATGAATGAAAATATGTTTTGAATAAATTAAATGGACTCCTAAAATTAGAAAATAGACGCACCATATTCGATATTACTTACTTATACAAACTGCTAAATAATAAAGTTGACTCGATAGAGTTGGTATCGAATATAAAATTTAACATACCCAACCGAATAACAAGTAATAAATAAATGTTTTGCTTATCAGCTTGTGGTGGTAATTATTCTTAAAATTCGTTTCTGTATCGCGCATGTTCTAATTATGTTTTTTTTTAATTCCGTATGTAAGTACTGGTCCAATGCATGCGTTGAAATTTTTCGTGATCAAATATCTGGGGTCAACTTCATTATTTCATTACTATGAAAAAATACAAAGTAAATTAATCATTAATTGCAGAAAGGGCACATCATCACTTTTACAAATTTTACAGGAAAGCATAAAAACTTAATAACTTCAATATTTCAATTACAAAAAATCTGAATAAAATAACATAGTTTGCTTTTAAATAATAAAATATTGTGATATGCGTAGCAATTTGAGTTATGATTCAGACATGGAGTTATATATTTTTTTAAATTAATAAAATGTGCCCTTTCTGCAATTAATTGTATTTTGAATACCATTTGGAAATTTGAAAGGGAAAAATAAAAATAAATTTAAATAAATTAAATTATTAATAAAACATTTTTTTTTGTTTTTCAGATAATATTTATTTTTATATGCATACTTGTACTAATCAACATTAGAAATTAACTCTTTCTGCCCTAGCCGATACATTTTCTATTAGCCATGCATAAATCTAATCCCAAAACGGAAAAGCTGCTTAATTTATGCCTTAAACAAACATGGTTAGAGCAGTCCGAGATGTGCCGTTTTTACTCAGAAGGTGTATTTACATACAAATATGAAAATTCCATAAAAAATTGGAAATCACAAGAAAGTGCTGATGTGCCCTTTCTGCAATTAGTGATTCAAATACTACGCATAAAATTGATAACACGTTGTTCACGTGTTCTGAAAACATTTAGATGGCTATATTATTTCTTCCTAAGCTTCTTGTTTTTCTGAGGTGCCTATCAATGATAAAAAACATTAACATTCAATAAATTTATTCATATAATACCCATAACATTATTTGCAAAGGATTTGATCTATATACTCGGCCAAAAATGGACGGTTTCCTCAAGCGTTTCCGGCGTTTCCCACATAAAGAACTAGTCCGGATGTTAGCCGCATGCAAAGGAGAGGCTAACCGGAAACATGGAGGGTAGAACGACATTCCTTGCCGGAGAAAAGGTTCCTTGTACGTATGGAATAGGTAATGCCGTATAATAATCTTAGGTAGGTACTGCAGCAATCGGAAAAATGGGTTATTTTTCTCAAAACCATTTAAAATGAAATCTCAAATGATGAAAGGATATTTTTATGTGTGAGAAGGTATTTTAGAAGCTAAAAGTTGATGACGTATTGTTATATGCATATTAATTTATTGCAATCGATATCTCAACAGAGACGCGACGTTTGGAAGGAAATATGGATATCTAGGCGTTAACGGGGCTTATGACCTGCCATCGGTTGGGTTATGTGGCCACTTGACGTTTTCAAACATTCCCCATTTGCCTGTCATCTGAAAACCGTATCTGATGAATTCTGGAAGGTGTATATATACGAGTATTTAAATATTCATTCGTCGTTTCAAGTTTCAAAGTGATCTTATCTGTATCTATTGAGAAAATTAATAAGCAATTTTTAACTTAACTTTTTTGTGGTGTAAGTGAGATTTTGACTGAATTTAATCACATACTAGAACACTAGGTTCTAAGAATACTAATTACTAGATTTAGTAGTAGAAAAATTCTTTGGGAATGATGACAATCATTAAAAGTAATAATTTGCAGAAAATAATATTTTTTCCTTTCGTTGATTGTTGGAAAATTTTATTTTTTGAATTTATATTGTTTAAAAAAAATTGACGACATAAGTTCAAAGTTACTCCAAATCCAAGTGGTATATTTTTCTCTTTCATACTATCAGGGTAAAAGCAAAAGGGATACTTAGCCATACTCGTCTTTCATAAAAAAAAAATTTTGTTAGTCGTATAAATTTTATTTTATCAATCGATGTGTAAAAAAAATCCGGATATCTATTAAGGGCAACGTGATGTTTAATTATTTATGTATTTATATTTTCATGCACACAGAGCTATGTATAATAAATTAACACTAATAAATACTTAAAGTAAATTGCTGAGGACATCAAGAGTGTGAGGAAACAAATATTTGAAATGTGTTTATGTTGTGTATAATATGTTTATTGTGGTATTTATGTGTTGTGGATATGGGTACGTGTAATGTTTTTTAACATGTTTTTTTTTCTATTTTGCAGGTAAGTACCTACGTTCAGCAAAAATGTATTATCAACACCATGATATTAGGTAAGTGCTTGTTTTTAATTCACTCAGCAACCGAACCCGTAAAAAAATGTACTGGGGCAAGTATTGTTCGGTCGTTTGAAGTCTCAGGACATATTCAGAACCAAGAAAAAATTTATTTTACGACTGATTTTAGCTGTATAACGATTGCATTGATTCCGGATCGTTAACTCACAAATGAACTTGTTTTATGACTGATAAATGAGGTAGTAAAATGATCTTGTGTATCTTGCTAATCAGTTAAATATATTACGGTTAAGGTGAGAAGTTAACTAGCTACCATTGGGTAAGTTAGTATTAGGTAGGTAAGTTAATCGTTTTTTACGATCTATTAGACACTGATCATAGTTTTCTGGGTTTAATTCCGTGTCTCGTAAAAAATGTTGGCACTTGGACTGACAATGAAGCGTAAAATTTATCATCGTGCCTTCCTGTAACACAATATAATGAAGATTTACTGTATATGGTGTACTAATGCAGTGCCCTATGCACCATTAAGCGCTGATAAGGGAAAGTAGTTTGAAGTTATGAACCATCACGCCATTTCTCCGTAGGGTAGGCAGAGAGGATAGAACACCATACCACTCTGTCCTGACATACTTCCTTTGCTTCCTCTACATTCATACATCTTCTCATACACATTCGCCGATTATTCCGACTTTTCACATGTCCACTTTCAAGTACTTGTCGTACTTGGTCATACCATGTCTTTCTCGGCCTTTCTCGCCTTCTACGTCCAGGCTCACTTGCATAAACTTCTTTTAGCCGTTCTTTCATCACTCATTCGCTCCACATGACCAAACCATTGTAAAAGCCCTTTCTTAATTTTGTCGATGCTTATCTCAGCCTTGCACTCTGCTCTAATTTCGACATTTGTACACCTATCATACATAGTCTTACCCCACATTCGCTTGAGAGATCGCATTTCAACAGCATTTAGTCTACTTTCATCCTGCTTTTTCCAACACCACGCTTCACTATCTTGTAGTAGTGATGAAAATATTTATAATATATGGACTGGCACTGAAGCGCAAGACTGATCATCTTGCGTTCATGTAACTATGCACGATTAGATGCCGGTAAGGGAAAGTAGGGTAATAAAAAAGATACAAAACAGTTTATAAAATACATTTTAAAATGTTATGAAACCATGCATAGCTCGAAAAGTGTTTTTTTAAACTTGTAAGAGGGTTGGTAAAAAAGGGATGAAAGCATCCTGGAAGGTGTGAAGTAAGGTATTTTATGTCAGAAATAAGCTAGTCATTTCTCACTCTAGTTTTATTGATCGATCTGAAAGTAATAGACTTCACAGGAGGAGAAAAAGTTGAAATTGGAAATGTGCTTTTTACGCCTCTCAAACATTGAAATGTTTTCAAATAATCCATCAAATTTCTGTCTGACTTGACGTGTATAAAATATAACCAACTAACCATCACACCATTTCCCTGTAGGCTGAGAGGATAGAACGCCATACCACTCTGTCCTGGCATACTTCTCTTGCTTCCTCCACATTCATACATCTTCTCATGCACGCACGTCGATTATTCCGACTTCTTACATGCCCACTTTCAAGCACTTGTTTTACTTGATCATGCCATGTCTTTCTCGGCCTTCCTCGGCTTCAACATCCAGAAACACTTGCATTATAACTTCTTCCAACCGCTCTTTCATCACTCGTTCGCTCCACATGACCAAACCATCGTAAAAGCCCTTCCTTAATTTGGTCGATAATGCTTATCTCAGCATAATTTCGACATTAGTGCACCTATCATACATAGTCTTACCACAGACTTGCATGAGATATCGCATGTCAACAGTATTCAATCTACTTTCGTCCTTCTTCATCCAACATCACGCTTTTTTCCCATACATAAATGCATAAAATATTTTCAAATATTTTCGTTTTACAGTGCAATGGTGTACATTTCATGCAATATAATGCATGACAGAGCTTTAGGGATTAATTGCTGGTGAAATAGCAATGATTTAATTTATTTTTATTTGACAGTTTTGTATTTTCCTAAACTCTAGAGTCGGAATTCGAAGTTGTCCAAAAATAAATCATGTATTTCTTTTTTCATTTTGTTTGTTTATGGCAACCCCATATCTCGATAGCCGGAAACTAGGAACTTAACGTTGGCGCCGGTAGGCGCCTAGCTAGAGACTCCACTTTCCCTTGGGCTCCCGCTGCCGCCGGCCGCTTCCGACACACTCCAGAACATCTCGTGATCAATTTATCAATCATTGCTTTAAATATAACGTGTACATAGTTTAAGTTACCTTTGTTAAATAAAACAACCTGCATACGTAAGTAACATCTTTTATTTAATGCAATACTTAAACTCATTCAATAAAGTTGACGAGATGGTATTTTACCATCCAAATACCATCTCGCCACAAGTTTATTTCATTTAACTTTTTTTTCACAAAACTAACGGATACAATATTTAATAAACAGGATGTTCCATTTCGAATAGGTTTTAATATATTATAATGTGATTGGAAAAGCAATTATTTGTAAAAATAGTTCATATGAAATAAATTAAAGCAGAATTTAATTCCCCTGTCAAAAATGTTATATTTTTTAATTTTTAATATTTATTTCATATTTTAACTAATTAATTTTACAAAAGCTTATGACAATAATTATACAATATTAACATAACGCTATAACTCACCAGTAAAAAAGACAAGCTCTTGTGCTTGGTGAGGGAAAAAGTAGTTCGAAATATTGTGATGAAATACTTATTTAAAATATGTTTTAGAGAATTCGTTGTCACGTATCCACGGCCGCTTCTACTAACAAATGTAGTCTTTGATTTTCTCTCTGGAATGTAGCATTAGAGCAAGTATTTTTAATAAACTATTTAGATATCAAAAAGAAGCATGCCTGCGTCGACTTATTTCTTAAATAATTCATTTGTTAAAGCGGTAAATAAATAAAAAATAAAAAAGTGAGACAGTACAGCGCACACTCTCTTAGTGGGTGTATTAAAGTGTTTTTTTTGTTGTAATATTTAGGAATTATTGATCAAACTAGAAAAACAACCTGTATGCAAGCAGTGGTAGATGTAATATCCTTGCATCGTTAGTTTGTCCCATTCTCAAGTACCAGATGTCAACCATGTGTGGTAATGACAATAAGTATAATCTACAATATACATAACATTTTGTAGTTTATGACATATTGTGGCAGTCGTGAGATTATGCAACTGCTTATCATCAGTGGCGTGCACAGAGTTTTTAATCAGGGTAGGTAGTTAAAAAAAAAAAACCATTCTATTGGATATACCTACTACTACTTTTCGCACTCGTGCATAGGGCACTGCATCGGAACACCAAGTGCAGTGTATCTTGATCATTTTAATACATGAAGGTAAGATGATCAGTCTTACGCTTCAGAACCAGTCCAAGATATCACACATGAAATATTAATGTGAAAATCACATGTAAATAAATATTTCATGTTAATCCCCTACGGGAATCGAACCCGCGACCTCATGCACGGTAGCTAAATGCGCTACCACTACGCTACGAGGCGGATATACCTAACGAAACAAATATTTCGAAAATTGTAGTTTATCCCAGTACCTACCTATATGTATATGCGTAGATTCAAATTTTCTTTACCAAAAAAAAATGCAAAAAAACGCAAAACGTAAAAACGCGCAAAAAATATTTGGAAATAAACACACCCATTTACATTTATGCGGAGAATTAAGATGTTGTTAATTTGCTCTTGATTTGTATGTCCATTGGGTGGCGCTGGCGTAGCCCTTAGCATGGCTACTGACTATTCGCGCGTATGTTCGAAATAAGGTAAATTAGTTTGGAGTATTGGTGAATTTTGGTTAATATTTTAAATTATTAGTAATTGCACTTTTTATTTGTATGCTGTTTCTGAAGGGTTGGAATTGCTTTTATGGCTGCATGGAGTGCACGCCACTGCTTATTATGGGAAAGGATACACATTTTTGTGAATTCTAACACAAATACAAACAACATCGCTAAACACGAGTTTTTAAACATTGAGTCGGGAATTTATCCGTCATCATCGTGTATTCTTTATTATTATTATTAGATAATTGTTTATAAGTGCTAAGTAATAAGCATGTTCACAAGTGATGGAAATCCTTAAATTCGGTAGTATCTAATAAGTGTTTATCAAAAGAGGCTAAATTGGCAGTGCATAATGGAGTTCTGG
>JAGVSP010006556.1:0-30909 GCA_022494985.1 Micrasema minimum
AGTCAAAATACAGAACACCACCTTTCCTGTCCACCAGTTCACATTTACCGTCAAAACAGCGAACAGAAATGTGCAAAAAGCTAACAGCTCTAGAATCCTTTTACTTCGACCTCCCGCATCTTTGGGTAAGGTTTTCAATTCTTCAATTACCCGAGTCTTTAAAGTTTTGTAAAAACCATCATCTTTAAATGTGAAGGGAGAGTTTCTAGGGGTTGTAGCGTCTCGGATATAAAATTTATTCAGAAGTTTTTCCGGGTATTTTGAAAAGTGGTGTATTTCGAAGGCTTCTGTGATATCAGTACCCTGGAAAAAATAAAATTGTTACGGAGAATAAAGGTATACAATCTACCAAAAATAACTAGCCGTATTACCGTGAAATTGTATAAGATGAAAATTTGATCTAATGAAATTAATTTCGAATTGGATTACAAGCAATTTGTTTTATCTTTTTTATAAATATACTTGTTTTTTATCGTAGGGTTGTAATGAGTGGAACGTTAAAAATGGACGGGGGAAGACATTAACATGAACAGATCTAATGGCCGAATTAAATTGCTTAAAAAAGGCAACGGCTCCCCTTCCGATGCCTAATTTTACGTGATACCGTAAAGGGAGGAACGATTCCTGAAAACAGGTCCCTTGAAGCGCTTTTATTACATAACTGAGTACCGAGTAACTTAGTAGGTCCCAGTTTCTATTGGTGTCTGGTACAATAAAAGAAAGCACCTAAATATTGAGTGTTAAAATTATTATTATTTTTCAAATATATTTTTGTTAAGTAATTATGTAAAAATATACAATATGAATATCGTTTTCGCATTAATATGTTATTCATTCATGTAATAATATACTTTTTAAGATTTGAATAATCTACTAACTACTAACTAACTAACTAAACTAACCATCACGATAGAACGCCACACCACTCTGTCCTGACATACTTCCTTTGCTTCCTCTACATTAATACATTTTCTCATGCACATACGCCGATTATTGCGACTTTTCCCATGTCCACTTTCAGGTACTTGAAGTGGCTTCTACATCCAGGCACACTTGCATTTAAACTTCTTTTAGTCGTTCTTTCATCACTCATTCGCTCCACATGACCAAACCACCGTAAAAGCCCTTTTCTTAATTTTGTCGATAATGCTAATCTCAGCCTTGCACTCTGCTCTAATTTCGATATTTGTGTACCTATGAGGACATTAAGACAAAAATTAGAATTAGACAAATTAGTGCACAAAATCCAAAGGGCGCACCCGACGAGAGTATCTGGAACAAGTGCGCGAGGACATGAACTGCGCCTCATATAAATATTGAGCTCAAAAGGGCTGCGAAGGATAGAGCACAGTGAAGAACATGATATAGACCTCGTTGCAGACCAATCCCCGGATTGAGACATCGAAGAAAAAGTGTACATATAAAAATACTTTTTCTGAACAGTTTTTTACCAATAAGACATGGTATCTTTTATTTATGCTAGAGAATTTCATAAACAAAAAAACACGGATAACTCCAATGGAATATAATAACTACTACTACTACTTTCTCTTATCTGCACCTAATAGTGCAAAGGGTACTGCAGTATATAATATTAAGCATCATTATAAATACGCGTTATATAACATATTTGTGGGTCATGAAATCATGAACATGAGATTAGATTTTCATATTTATTATGCTCGTATTAAGCCGACGCCACGCGACAAAGCTGTATGACACAGCCTCTGTTGCTAATAGTTACGACGCTGAACTTACGACATTGAGGTTCCGGGATTGATTCCCGGTATTTTCACTGTTAAAAATAATATAAAATTAATGACCTTTGTCAGTGATATCCAGTCTTCTCCTCCAGGGTGATTCTTGATAAAGTCCGTCAGATCGTACAACTTGTCTCCAACTCTCCAGAGACCTTCGGCTCCATCGTCCAGGGCCTTCCCCTCCAGCCACTGGTCTGCGTCCTTGATACCGGAGTCCCTCAGGGAGGGATACACAAGATGAGGGAAACTGCTGTCTTCTGGGAGAGGTGCCATCGCAGGGGCTGGTCTTCAACCAATAAAAAATATATTAAAATTGAGGGTAATTAATATGAACCATAAGTAACTTGGGAAGACTCAAGAGAACTGGTATCCATTTGCTTAAATTGGTGACAGTTGGTGGAATCCATAGGCTCCACAAAAGTAGTGGATATGATCGATGAGCTATGTAAATAAGTATATCGTATGCCTACAACAAAACCGGATGTTCATAGCTTAAAGCTTAAATTATGCTTTATATTTGATGGGATAAGGTGAATAAAGTAAACGCCTCTTGAACCCAACTAATCATTCACAGTAGATCGCTATCGTCTACAAATGATGAGTTTTTAACGAAACATTGAAGGAAAAAACGGCGCAATTCAAGAAGAGGCAAGACAAAGTAATTTTGCAACCTGACAACTAGGTAAGACTGATCATCTTACCTTCATGTAATAAAAATAAAATTATCAAGATATACTGCACTTCGTGTACCGATGTAGCGGTTTCTTCTGACTATCACTTGTTTTGCCTAGATGAGCAGCACTTCCATTTTTACCGCAAAATGGGTTGATTCGTAAACACTTTAGGATATAATTAGTATTCGGCAGCAGCCAAAAAGATGAGTGGTAGTGGTGACTAACAATTGGCAATACTTTTAATGATTTTTTCAGTACTTTTTTTTTTTGAATTCATGATTTTTCAATATTTTTTTATTATTTTTTCAGTCCTTTTTTTGAAAAATTTATTTCCAAAAAAAACATCAAGAATTGTTGCTCGAGAACTCAGCTCAGATATAGTACACTGCAATGTGGTCCGAAATGTCGGCAATAAAAATAACATGAACACCGTTTACCAACCAAGAAAACATAATATGCTGCGGAAACTTATTCAACTTTTATATGAGAAACTTTCATAATCAGAAACCTATTTCCTGCACAATCTGTCAAAATTTTCATTCAAATTGAATTTAACTGAAAACAACAGTAACTTAATCAACAAATTCCAATTCATGCATTAATTTCAACGATACGGTATTGATTTAATTCAATATCTTAGTTCCTAAAACAGTGATTGCTTAAACAAGCAATCACTGTTACTAGATAAACATCTAGTAGTAAATAATAGGTTTACAAATAGCACTATTTTGATATTCTGTCAGTCTTGAATCATAGAACATTGGAGATTTTCGTCATCGTCATCTCCTATGCCACAGCCCATTCATTGATGGTCCTACAATGAAAGCCCCACCCTTTCCCTAGACTGCTCCAAAGACTATTGAGTCTTTTTTCAGTCCAGCCAACTCTACCGATTTTTCAACGAGCTAAACTGCGTTTTTAAGATTGTTAGTGTGATAAAAATACGGATGAATTTATGTTATGTACGCGAACAAATGCTTTCATTGCCCCTACCACTGTCTCGGCTTATGTATTATAATTGTCATTGTTTCCATCACCCCAAACCAACCAGAGTTGGCCCAAATTAACAGTAGTAGGGTATGTTAGTTTGATGGTCCTATCTGCCTCCAAGAAATGTCTCTATTCGCGTCTGTCTTCGGTTGCATCTCACCAATTCTTAACGCCAAAAGATGCGGTGTTCTAATCCACGCGAGCCTTAAAATTAAGGTCTCCCCATACTGCTGCTCCCCATATTTACAAGATAACACTTTACGGGGTGCCTGACGACTGTGCCTAGTCGTAGAGTTGAAGAAGCCCAAAAAAGACATATCTTTTATGCGGACGTGAGATAATTCGAAATAATCGGCAAACGTGCATGATAATGTATATAAGTATGCTTGTAGCGGAAGCAAAGGAAAATTGCTATGATAGAGTGAAAAGGCGTTCTATTCTCTCAATATACCCCTTCAGGGGAACAACGTGGTGGTTAGTTAGATAAGTAAATAAACTCAAAATACTTATATCTACCTATTTATTGTGCTTTAATTCCCGATATATATTTTTTTTGCTCAAAAAAGAACCTCAGCGAGGGATACACCAGATGAGGAAGCTGCTGTCGTTCTGGGAGAGGTGCCATCGCAGGGGCTTGGTCTTCAACCAATAAAAAAAATAATTAAATATGAGGGATAATTACATAAGAAACCATAAAGTAACTTTGGGAAGACTCATAGAGAACTGGTATCCATATTGCTTAAATTGGTGACAGTTGTTTGAATCCATAGGCTTCATAAAAGTAGTGAATATGATCGATGAGCTATGTAAATAAGTATACTCGATATTCCTACAACAGAACAAACCGAATATTCATGGCTTAAAGCTTAAATTATGCTTTATATTTGATGGGATAAGGTGAATAAAGTATACGCCCTCTTGAACCCAACTAATCATTTTCACAGTAGAATCGCTATCGTCTACAAATGATGAGTTTTTTAAACGAAACTTTGAAGGAAAAAACGGCGCAATTCAAGAAGAGGCAAGACAAAGTAATTTTGCAACCTGACAACTGGCTCGCAACTCGGCAACTCGGCTGCATATTGTGACGTTATAATTAGGCGTCACAGTGCGAACACGCACTAGATAAGCACGGTGTATAAATTCGGGCGCAGTACTTTTTTTCTATAACTTTAGGGACTGGCAACTGAGCCAGGGCCTGGTTCTCTGAATTCTGACAGACTCTGGTTTCCCTTCAATACGAATAAATCTTTCGCCTTTTGAGCCAGGGCCCACTTTTTTCTGCCTCGGACACCGAGCGGCGCGGGTGACTGCCGCGCCGTGTCATTTTACAAGTGCAGTTTTTAGACATTGGAAAAGGATTACATAAATTAATGTAAGTACCTCACGAGTCCTATTTAAAACAGTAACCACAGAGATCTGCTATGCATCGTACTCATTGCGACATTTTTCCACAGGAATCCTTTTCTTTTTCTTTTTATGTTATTAATTCCATTTTCATCTTTTATTTTTTACTTTATTAAATATACAAAAACCTCCACCATTTTGAGTTGCTTGTGATACAAAAGAACTTCTGCATATCATTTTATAAATTTGAAGTCAATCCCCATGAAAGATTGACGATGTTTAGGGAAGACCGCCACGAGGAATGTGAGGTTAGGATGCTATGGAAATAATCGTGGAGTAAACTCGCGCTGAACGACGAGAAGATTCCCCCCCAACTGAAACGCTGTGGTGCTGGCATCCAGCACAACCATACCGATGATTCGCTGATGGACCCCCGTTACAGCCGGATGAAAGGATGGCGTCAAAACCATGCGCCAGTTCAAGGCTACGGAAGTAGTCGGGAAAATTCAAGATTGTCGTCGTGTTTCTACGATAAATCGATTGAAGAGATGTGTCGTCGCTCGTTTAGCCAGGGGTCAATCCATGTGATTATTTTCATGTGGGAAATCATCGTTTAGAATAATTTTGTTAACGCTTTCCATTCCTCAAGAGTATTAAAATTTGCCCAGTATTGTTTATAGCCAGAAAATTGTAGAATGCGCCAAGACGCACTATTTATCTATTTAGTAGAAAATCTCATATAGTAAAACATCTTCTATGTTGAAATGGAATTTTAGAAAGATTAAATTCAGTAAATATTCAAATTAACTTTATTCTTTGTTTCAACTAAATTAGGTGCTTTATTGTTTAAAAAAGAAATATTAATTAATACAGCCATCTTATCGATAGGATAAGACGAGGTTTCTTTGATTTGATTGAAAGGTGGAAATCTGCCGCATATTTTGTTGGTTTGCGTCTCAGGTGCCTGAACAGCACGGCGAAATAGTATATTTACATTATTATTATATTTTATTAACTCTCTGCATATTTTATGAAATATATTTATTGTATTGTACATAAAGCTGTGTTTCACTCTGGTTCAACATCCCATCTTCAGGGTACGAATGGATGACGTAATTCGGGACTTTGGGGATAAAGTCTCATATATATAATTTTTGGAGCATTTTGTTTTCTTTAGCTTACCGATTTGAGATAGCTGGGGGAACGATGAATGGGTTGTGTGGAAGAGGGGCTCAAGTCAAATTCTGAAATGCAGAATTGTTTTGATTATTTTTATTTCTTCTCACCAAAATGGTGGGGGAGCTCAGTTCTCTCTTAAATCCCCACATAGCAGCCACCCCCTTCCTCACACCCCGTTCACCGCGTCACAATATGTAAGACTGATCATCTTACCTTCATGTAATAAAAAATAAATTATCAAGATATACTGCACTTCGTGTACCGATGTAGCGGTTTCTTCTGACTATCACTTGTTTTGCCTAGATATGAGCAGCACTTCCATTTTTACCGCAAAAATGGTTGATTCGTAAAAACTTTAGGATATAATTAGTATATTCGGCTGCAGCCTAAAAAGATGGGTGGTAATGGTGACTAACAATTGGCCATACTTTTAATGATTTTTTTAATCATGATTTTTCAATATTTTTTAATTATTTTTACAGTCCTTTTCTTTAAAGCATTTATTTCCAAAAAAAACTGCTGGAATTGTTGCTCGAGAACTCAGCCCAGATATAGTACACTGCAATGTGCTCCGAAATGTCGGCAATAAAAATAACATGAACACGGTTTACCAACCAAAGAAACATAATATGCTGCGGAAACTTATTCAACTTTTATATGAGAAACTTTCATAATCAGAAACCTATTTCCTGTACATTCCAGCATCATTTTCATTCAAATTTGAATTTAACTGAAAACAACAGTAACTTAATCAACAAATTCCAATTAGTGTATTAATTTCAACGATACGGTATTGATTTAATTCAATATCTTAGTTTTCCTGAAACAGTGATTGCTTAAACAAGCAATCACTGTTACTAGATAAACATCTAGTAGTTAAATAATAGGTATACAAATAGCACTATTTTGATATTCTGTCGGTCTTTGAATCATAGAACATTGGAGATTTTCGTCATCGTCATCTCCTATGCCACAGCCCATTCATTGATGGTCCTACAATGAAAGCCCCACCTTTCCCTAGACTATTGAAGTCTTTTTTTTCAGTCCAGCCAAACTCTACCGATTTTTTCAACGAGCTAAAACTGCGATTTTAAGATTGTTAGTGTGATAAAAAATACGATGAATTTACGTTATGTACGCTAACAAATGCTTTCATTGCCCCTACCACTGTCTCAGCTTATGTATTATAATTGTCATTGTTTCCATCACCCAAACCAACCAGAGTCGGCCCAATTAACAGTTAGTAGGGTTATGTTAGTTTGATGTTCCTATCTGCCTCCAAGAAATATCTCTATTCGCGTCTGTCTTCGGTTGCATCTCACAATTCTCTAACGCCAAAAGATGCCGGTGTTCTAATCCACGCGAGCCTTAAAATTAAAGGTCTCCCCCAATACTGCTTCTACCTATTTACAAAATAACACTTTTACGGGGTGCCTGACGAGCTGTGCCTAGTCGTAGAAGTTAAAGAAGCCCAAAAAAGACATATCTTTAATGCGGACGTGAGATAATTTCGGAATAATCGGCAAACGTGGCATGATAATATGTACATAAGTATGCTTGTAGCGAAAGCAAAGGACAAGTGCTATGATAGAGCGTCGGGTGGTTAGTTAAATAAGTAAATAAACTAAAAAATATATATCTACTTAATTTATTGCTTATTCCCGATATAATTTTTTTTGCTCAAAAAGAAATCTATTCAATCTTATGAAATTACACCATAAATACTATACTGCACTACCTAGTCAAAATTTGTCAAAAATTTAACTGAGAATACAACGTTATTACTCACACTGACTGCCATATTAAAACCGAGACGTTACCACAGGACCACCACCCGATCGACAAACTACTTTTTAATGTAGAAAAACAATAATATATTCAAGTACTCGTTCCATTTTATAATATTAAACAGTGCGTAATTATTATTTGTCTGACAGGATGAAAATTGGTAAAATGGCTATTATTTCAATTTATTTATCTCCTGACGTATTATTTTATCTCTCGAGTATTTTCGGGAAATAGAAGCAAAGGCAACCATCGAAGAAACATAATATGACATATTATTGTTATTATTATTTAAACTTTTTACACACATGTCATTGTGGCTTTTAAAATATCTCATTACATTTATAATAAACTTATTTAAAAGAAACAGTATCGTGGATAAATTGAATACTGGCGCAGTGGTACGTTATATTGTAGGAATATGTTTTTTACATTAGGTATAGAGACGTGAAGTTAGTTTTGAAAACTAACTTTATCTCCCAATAGAATGCAAATAATACATCTAAAACTTAAAAATAAACATGCTTTATTAAGATATTTTAAATCATTATTAACATCTCAATGGGGATTGAGAAGCTCTGGAAGAATATGGATTACCCAGGTATTTACACGGCTTATGTCCTGTCACCGACTGGGTTAAGTGGCCATTTGACGTATTACAACATTGATCATTTGTATTACTTAACGATTTATTATTTTTTCTTGATTTTCCCAAATTTACTGCTGAATAGGTCTTAACATCCCGGGCATGCTCTTTACAATCGTCGAGAGAATAAATGAGGACAATAACCTTAGAGATCGCCCTAGAAATACGCACATTGACCAGATGATTGGGATGTGCTCTGAAGTAGCTACCAAGAGATGAAAAGGCGGGTGAGTGACAGAACCGAATGGAAGAATCGGATGCTTGCAGATAAATCTTAGGGCTGTACCTTAATGAATGTAACGTGTTATGAAGTGTTTTTGTCTATATAGCCCTCAGTACCCCGTTCTCGAGCAAATATTGCTACAGAAATATTTGCCATCATCTCAGCCTTGCTCACTTTATGCACGCGTTTCTGGGGCTCACGTTTTCAGGAGAGATATATGTACGTACTGTACATCATCAGGAGAGATATATGTACGTACTGTACATCTCAGGAGAGATATATGTACGTACTGTACATCATATTAGGATATATCGAAGATGTATGTTACATATGTACAGGAGAGTTACTTATAATCCTCTACGAAGATATATAACTTTTTGTTCCATATGTACGAGGAGAGTTAGTTAAAAGGTTGGGCCGGCGAGCCCCTAATCCTCTAATCTGAAGTCATATTAAATTTATTTCAAACTTTTATGTGCATACAGTGCCCTTGTACATTGGATAATTATTTTAGGGTTTTATTATATATTTTATTATACAATGGCATCAGACGATTATTACGTTCTTGGAGTTAAATACAACGGCATCAGACGATAACAACGTGATATTATTATTGGAGTGAAAATTAAATTTATGGATTAACATTATTACCTTATAATGATTTATGTAATCAAATTCATATTTTCACGCTATGTAGTCCGTATGTGAGCTTTCGTTATTAAATTTATCGTAACGTTTATGCACATATATGCCATTTGACTCTGAGCACATTTTGTGATAGTATATAATAGCTGGGTTTTTTTTAATCAAATTATATAACAACAAAACAATTATTTATCTCAAAAATAAAAACAATAATGTATATACCTACTGTTAATTATTATTTAAATTATTGAGATTAGAATGTGCTCTTATCTAATGGCTCATATTTACAATATGTGCACCGGTATTATTTATTTTATTTATTTCATATGCACGGTACACTGTACCCTTTACAATAATAAGAAAAATAAGATTAACAAAGTACACAATAACATAAATATCAATAATAAAGAAAATTTAACAAGAATATATAATATGTTATACAGATAATAAAAGAAATTACTAAAAATAAATATATAAAATACATAAAATACAAAAACAAAAAATGGGGATTTAAAAAAAA
The DNA here is from genome assembly GCA_022494985.1 of Micrasema minimum. Taxonomy (NCBI): domain Eukaryota; kingdom Metazoa; phylum Arthropoda; class Insecta; order Trichoptera; family Brachycentridae; genus Micrasema; species Micrasema minimum. The sequence continues at coordinate 9,770 of JAGVSP010006556.1, forward strand.
ATTGTTAATTAGTAAGTAAGAAAAAGTACATTAGATTATATGCATCGGGATTTTTTTTGTTATTTACTTTCTTAAAACAATTTATACGAGTATTTGTTTTTCCATGTGATTTCCGTTGTGAGTCGTTTTCAAGAAAATTGTACGGAAGTTTATAAACCCAATGAAATAGATAACATTATACACATTCCCGAACGTGGACACCACCGCTATTTTTGTTTAAAATCAGTAACTATTGAAAACAAAACAACTAACACAGAATACTTCACATTACAAGGCAATCAATCATATTATGTGCATAAGTTTTATCATTTTGCTATTATTGTGATTGAATATTTACATTATTACCGCAAATGCCCATATATCTGCATCAATGAAATTTATCACTTTTACGAAGCCGACCAAGCTCATACCAAAAACCTTTCAACTTCCCTCGTATGGTGTTTACATTTCAAATATTGCCCCATATTATAAACGATCCTCTTTTGTGATATAGGTATGCAAACTGCCGGTGGTTTATATGTCGTCATATATGATAATAAGATTATTGTTGAAATGTTCAATTGGAATTCCACTCGAAAGTGAAAATTTGGCCTTTCATAGGAAAAACACTTTGTTTCTTTTGTTAGCTCAGGTTCTAAGAAATATTATATGTACTATACTAACCTAATAATATTGGCAATTTAAACTCATTTTCAGTTTTGTACATACTATTCGAGATTCTGGTAAACCACGTTTCTAATTAGCAATTTATAATTCAGATATCCTGAATGTTTAGACTCTTGTGTTGAAAAATCGGGATTTAATTCCAGGCTTGATTTGAAGATATAGTTATTTTGTAAAATTTACTTTAAGCCGTTTTTTTCCAAAATACTAAGATTCTCCTCTTGAAGGAACCCGATTTTATTGCAAATTTGTATTTGTTACACCAATTTATGACGAAATGAATTGGGTTATTTAAAAAATCCATAACAAGAAAGGAAAAGAATCCGTTGGATTTATAAATTGACCATTTTTATGCAAATTCAAATGATGTGTCCAAAATCAGATTCGGATCTTGGGTTATAAGATGCCCCCTTGAAGAAACCGGATTGGATTGTGGGGTTTGTAATTTGTTACTCCATTTTATGACGAAATGAATTGGGTTATTTACAAGCGTTCCAAAGTTCGCTAACTTTTCCTCGTTAAGGTGGTGTCTACCAAGTCATTGTTTCGCTCACATAATAAGTTCACTCCGAGTTAAAGAGTTGAAAGTTCTGGCACTCACAGTTCGTAGAAATTGAATAACGTCTCCTGAGTAGAAAGGAGCAGGTACTTCATAATTAAGTTACAAGATTTCTGGTCGTGAGGTGTAAGTAAAAAAATATTTCATTTCTTTATCCCTACAGAGATGAGTGATTTTTTTCCAATTCGAGAATATGAATATTCAAGCGTTTACAAGGCTTATGACCTGTCATTGGCTGGGTTGAGTGGCCACTTGACGTATTACAATATTCAACACATTTTTTTTTTTGCTTATATGTTACGAATTGAAAACCATCCACTTGCGCGTAACTAGCGGCATCTATGTGTTGATATTGAAGTTAAGTATTTTATTAGCTAATTACTTCATTTTTCGTCATTAAGATTCTGACCGAATTAAGTCAAGTGGATACTTGACCCAGCCAATGACAGGTCATAAGCCCTGTAAACGCTTGAATATCCATATTACCTAACTTTAAAAAAAATCCACTTCATCTCTGTAGAGATATAAAAATCAAATATATACCTACTCCCGTCATGGGATAAATTCAGATTTGTGTACAAGTATTTGAACACACTAAAAAAGTTGTAATAAAAAATTTAAAAAATATTTTTACGCGATGCTTCAGGGCTGTACCAAAAAGCAAGAAATATTTGAAAACAGATACCTAATTTAAAATTTCTGAAATAACTTTCCATTTCGGATTTTTTACATCGGTTAAAGCGAAGTGATCTTTTGAATAAATACCTATTTGGTTGTGGTCCTGTAGTTAGAATTGAAAACTCTGGGTTAGAATCTCCTAGTTCGAATCCTACTCTTTCACAGCGCGTTTTTTCTTTCTTTCTTATCAATGACTTTATAGGGTTTATAATAAGAAAGGTCTTTTACGTTGGTTCGGTCATGTAGTTCGAATGGATGATGAAAGAACGGCTAAAAAAATATATGATGCGACTGTGCCTGGATGTAGAAGTCGAGGAAGGCCGAGAAAGACATGGCATGATCAAGTAAAACAAGTACTTGAAAGTGGGCATGTAAGAAGTCGGAATAATCGACGTGCGTGCATGAGAAGATGTATGAATGTGGAGGAAGCAAGAGAAGTATGCCAGAGTGGTGTGGCGTTCTATCCTCTCTGCCTACCCCTTCGGGAAATGGCGTGGTGGTTAGTTAGTTAGTTAATAAGAACGCGATTTTTTTTTTTTTTTAATATTGATTTAACAATCACTTCTATCCTTAATTTAAATTAGCATAATATCACCCTTTATTTTACCTCGAGGTTAGTAACGGTAGTACCTACTTATTTATATTGTAACCAGTGTTGATCAGTCACCTCCTTGGTACTTATAAGTAGACTAACGTCAATACAACTTGTATAGATCTTTGTACAAGTTGTATTGACTTTGAAACATATTACAATTTTATTCATTCCCTGTTTATTGGATCCTTTGTATAGTATTTCAGTTAGAACGAGATAAAATTGTAAAATATAATATATGTAAAACGATTGCTTTATCTGATATTTGATACATTTAAAGAAGCAGGGTTGAAATATTGCAAAGGGGATGAATCCTACCAGCAGTAAGTTGTCTTTAGAGCGTGTTCCATATTATGAACTCCGAATACAATATGTTAGGTACTTACTTTGGATATTCACCTAGTTTAAACATACTCATGTCATTAAAAAAAAATTGTATCATATCATGATTGAAATTTCTAAAATTAATTATAGTTTCCTTTCCCATTTCTACAACTACTACTTCCCTTATCCACACCCAATGGTGCATAGAGCACTCCATCTGTACACCAAGTGCAGTAAATCTTAATCATTTGTTATGTAATGGCAAGATGATCAGACTTTACCTCTTTTTCCTTTTATAAATATAATTATAATTCCTATATTATGTCTCCTATACCTACTGCATTTTAAAAATTATAAAAAAACTATATTCGACTTTTCACCGACATGCGATAATCTAAAATCATCTAGTCTTGTGTTTATTTTTATGCATTGTAGGTACAATTTTATCATACAGGGTGTAACAAAACTCGATGTACAAGTGGGAAACCAGTGAATCTATATAATAATATTTAGAAAATGATTTTTTTGATACGACCCTTATTTTTCGAGAAAATTGAGTACGAAGTTGATTTTTTTTTCGACGTTTTTTCCAAATTTTTGTCAAATATCATGTATTTACTCAAATTAATACTATATATAAAGAAAGCAGAATTAAAAAACGCGATTTGATAAGAATTTGAGCAATTCTACTTAATCTGCCATGCTTATGAAAACTTTTGTAAGAATAAAAAAAAAAATAATTTTCAAGCTCAGATCAAAAGAGTCATATTACACAATCGTCTCCAAATACGATGTAGATTCACTGGTTTCCCGCTTGTACATCGAGTTTTGTTACACTCTGTATATTAAATTTAAGTTATGATAAATATTTTTTTAACTTTATAAATGAATTTAGATATTTTGTTAATTCATCATTACATGTATTAATGTACTTAATAAACTTAACGTAAGAATTTTTAAAAAAATATTAATAGTCTTATCTTATTACGAAAATTCCTACACATCTTTTGATTGCTGGATTGTACTATTTTTTACTCACTAAATCAAGCATAAAAATGTACCTAAATATGACGTAACACCATATTCTTACTAAACAGTTAGATTCGCACACTCTCTCTGTGTATTTTAAACAAAGTGCGTTTTATTTTATAATTGGGTTCTACCCGATTTTTTATTTTTTATTTCAAAAAATTGATTGAAAATTACGATCAAGGGATTTTTTTTTTAATTTTTTACGATGTCATATGAATTTTTTAGCGCCGGTTGAAATAGCACTTTTTCAAATCGCTCGCAAAATCCTTCATTTGGCGCGCATGCGGTGTGATGTCACAGCAATATAGGCGCTCACTTCGTAATGAATTTCATATTTCATGGTGGACGGGTATGACGTCATTAACCAATAACGGGCGTTAAAAGTCATTCGTATTTTCGTGTTTTTCATAAATTTTTTGAAAAAACATTTTTGATCATTGTGTTTTTAAATCGAAAAAAAAATTTTTGAAGTGGTGTCGTTAAATCGTAAAGAAAAACTTTAATTATTTGTGTTATCGGAATTCGTGATCGGAATACCCTTTTATGGAAAATTACAAAGTGAGTTCTAGAAATATTATTCACATCGTTTATTATACTGGAGACTTATTATTGTAGAGCGCACATCCCAGTTTGAGGATATAACATTTGTTAAACTTCTTCATCTGTGTTGATCAATAATATAATATTAAATATTTGTGGTAGCAGTAAATGTATTTTGATACAGTTGGAGTTATTCAGCATTGTTTGTACAGCAGAAAATAGACAAAAAAGATGGCAAGTGGTTTGAAATCCCAGAAATCAGTGGTTAGGTGTTGCCATCGTAGGAATTCTGACAATATTTAAAAAAGAAAATTGTCATGGCCATCTTACAGCTGATAGCATTACCACTAGCTCAGTAACTCAGTAGAATGCCTGAAGCCATCGCGTCCCTGCGCCCGCCAGGACTAAGTAAGCCAATACTCCGAAGTACGCTGCATACAATCAGATATGAACAATACGGTATAAATCACATGCGACTTTTCTGTATTGTACCAAGTAATACGTAGCCTATCCTGGCAAAATACGTAGCTTATCCTGGCAAAATACGTAGCTTATCCTGGCAAAATACGTAGCTTATCCTGGCAAAATACGTAGCTTATCCTGGCAAAATACGTAGCTTATCCTGGCAAAATACGTAGCTTATCCTGGCAAAATTAATGTATCCCAGTCATTTTCACGGATGTTTGTTGAATAATACGATATTAGTTTTGTTATGTCCATCCGTCATTCTACAATCATGTAATAAAATGATCAAGATACACCGATGCAGTGCCCTATGCACCATTGGGTGCGGATAAGGGAAAGTAGTAGTAGTAATTTGTCCATCCGTGTAGGAATGCTTGTTCGTCAGGATTTTTATAAAAATAAGCGTCACATATTGCCTATTATATTAATGCACGTACATACAAGAAACATAAAAAATTACTAGTAAAACAGTGTTTATTAAATTACAAAAAGTTTAAGTACTCAATTTAAAAAATTATTATACTTTCTTTGGAATTGAAAACTGAATCATATTGACAGCAGAAGTCGTTTACCTAACCTTATGTAATGTTGATTGGGTACGTTTTCCTAGGAAGGTTAGTATATCTATCTATTTGGTTTCGATGGAATACACAGAAATTTGAGCTTTAGTCGATCACCCGACCATAAGAACAGTCAATATGTCAATATGTCTTGTATGCCATGTACAAATTGTACCACACACATAGTACATTATGTGTCAATATTGTACATTATACCTTATACTTCCTTATTATGTACGTAGTATTTACAAAAGCTTATTAAGCAGTTCAAAATAATACTCACATCCAAAACTACTCATTATGAATCGTTTGGTTCCCAAATGGGTCGGAATGTTGGAATTTCATGTGAGTTTAGCCATATTAAACAATACAAGACACAGTTTTTCATAACAGTCATTTATTGTTGTTAGTTGGATTAATCAAATGGGTGATGTTAGTTGGAAAATGCCTGCAGATATTCAAGTACTCTTTATTTTATATATTAAAACAGTGCGTATAGTTATTTGTGTTAAAATGCCTGCAGAATAGAGTTATTTCCTTTTTTTTTCTTCTTTTCCTCTGAATGCCGATTTTGTGTCGATTGATTATCATTGATTTTATGTTATGAAAACCGAAAACCGAATCCAAAACCTCCGTATCGTGCGTCCAGCGTCTTAGCCGTTACGGAGACTTCAGATACCTAAAGATGTGCCTTTTGTTTCTCAGATAAATAACTCATTAGATTATTTATTTTCTTTAAGGGACCTTCAGAACTTAACTATTACGTGTAAAACTTTATCACCACTACCTCATCTAATACACTGCACAATTTTATGAACTTGTTTTTAGTTTTTGTATTTCTATTTTTCTTCTCCGTGGCAATGGAAACTACTAAACAACGGCAAAATTGAACATAGCCATAGCAATTTGTACATAAAATGTTAAGTTTTATTTTCCATGCTCAAGACAAGTTATACATCATACAAGAAAAACAAAGTATATAATTGCTATTTCCATGAAATACTTATTCATGATACAACGGGTATACTTACTTTGTTTTAACATTTTTCAAGTCATTTTTACTAACACTTAGAGTTTGCGGTGCTTAAACATTGAATCTATATTGCATTCCATTTACGGAAACACATCTTTTTTGAGAATATTTTAAAATCCATTGTTATCTAACATGTATGAAAACAAATTAAAAAAATCTGCACATCAATTCATTAAAGTTTGTTTTGAGCTCAGAACTTGCTACGTCGCTAAAACTTTAACACCACTTTTCCCAAATAACTGTTTAACACACTTTTAATTGTTTTTAGTTTTGGTTTTCATTTACCTTCGCCGTGGCTGTCGAAAACTACTAACAACTAAACAGGACATGCCAAAAATTTTTACATAAAAATGTTGTAAATTTCCATGCTCACATGAAATACATCAGGCTTGAGAAAAAATAAAATGCACATTTTGCTTATTCATGATACAAACGGTATATTACATGAACAAGCAAGTCAAACGTTATCCTGAACAAGTTCGGTAATACGTGGCGGTGCTTAAACATTGATCTATATTGCATTCCATTTACTGAACACTCTTTGAGTATAAAAAATCCAGCACAACTTTGAAAAGGTTTGAAAAACTGCACCTCATATCATTAAAATATTAGTTTTTTGCTACGGTAACTCCTGTAACGCACTTTTTCCAAAGAAACCGTTTTTAACAGTTCTTTAATGGTTGAAAAAATATTTTTTATATTGACTAATTGTTTATAGAACACCACTTTTTCACTTAATTGTACTAACACGTTTTTTCAACAATTCATTTCTAATTTTATTAAGTGTACCTAAAACTTCACGACACGATCCAAACATAACAATATATATTTTGTTCATTTTCTTTGTTTTTTCTTTACTTAACATTATTTTTTGGCCGGTGAGCTATAAGATACGTGCTGCTGACCACACGCGATGTAGCGTTGAGGAGTAATGTCACATTTTACCAGATCAATCTAGAATGATACTGGAACATGCTATTCGTGTATTTTGCATTGTTGGATTAAACGCATGTTAGTCAGGATTCAAACAACCCACAATATTTCTAAGGAAAAACATTTATCGACGGTTGAAAGAAAAAAATTTAATAAGCGGCATAGTGAGTGTAAAGGAAAATGATAACCAAGCGACAAAGTAATATTATGTCGCTTGGTAACATTTTCCTTTGCACGTGTTTCGTCGCTTGATAACTTTTTCATTCGATATGTATACTTGCATTTATAGTAAATTTTAAATGCGGAACTGGTGATTTAAAAATTTAAAAAACATAGTAAGTACATATAAAAAAATCTTTTTCGTAGTTAAGTGGTACTTGGACTACATGTATGAGGTACCTACGTGATGTGATTTGCGTGGGAGTGAACAACAATGTTATTCGATCAATGCATAATATTGCACCATGAATACTATACTTAGTCTTAATTGGCCGAAAAAGAGCTGAAAACACCACGCTTTAGTTCACATAGACCACGACATTCATAGTTCAAGAATCATGTCTCTATCTCTTTCGTATGTCGAGATATTTTCATTTTTAATAATATCAATATTACAGTACTGAAATAAAATAAGTTTTTTTTTGCGATTTCCTGAAAGTTTCAAAGTAATTAGCGCAGTGCAGAATACACTGTGCGTGCTGATAACAGCTTTTGTGTTAAGATTGTTGGAACGCCCGAATAATCAGAGTATTTCAGTTAACGAAAAAAAAAAATTCAAGTATGTCAAATGGGTCCAAAACAAATCATTAACATAAATTTATCAACGTATTTATCACTGTTATGTTTACAATTTTTGTTTAAATTAAAATACATAAATAAGTTTTATTACAGATCCTAGTTTTTTTTTTTAATGAAATAATCACTATCTACAACATCATCAAGTTTCTTTAACTGAAAGTGTTTTACGCAATTCCTTACAATTTTATCTTCCTAGGATAGTTATTCGAAACCGAAGTATTTTAATATTTTTCATGGTATAAGCTTTTACTTTGTATGAACACAGAGGTGAGCGAACGACACAGCAACCCTTGGTATCTACTGTCATCCTGGCGAAGCGTTTCGTGCTGCTGTGCCATATACTAGCGTATGCCATCCCGAGAGGCCTTAACCATAGCTTGCCTATTTTGACAAGGCAACAGGTTCTCGCGTCGGTCGTACCAACTGTTGACAATTCTCGCAGTAAGCGTCAGAGCTGGCGGGAGCTATGGACTTGACTTGGAGATGCGCGGAGCTGGTCGTGGCCGACCGCTTGGCTGGAGGCAGTTTGTGGATTCCATATGCCCACAAAGGGAGCGATATGGTATAATGAATGAATGAATGGTATTTTGCTTCGATTTTAATATTATACTCGCACTGACAATGTGACTTATAGAATCAAAGTGTTATACATGATCCACTTTTGAAAAGACTTGATTAAGATTTAATAAGGCAGCAGTCACATGCTTTTAAAATTTAAAAATGGCATTGGCAACATAAATCGACTAATCCTTACAAAATTTCAGCGGGGTTCCTTTAAAAATCATGGTTATAATCAAGAAAATGGACATACCTATCTAATCCAAGTCTATTATCAAATGCTAAACAAATCTTTCAGACCAAGAAACAACATTAAATATATCTCGTGTTAATCTGTTATTTGTGTTGTTGAGGGAATTTTGCCAAACATTAGTTAACCAAATCAGATCAGACGTGTATTTATACGTTTAATAATACGTCTAAATGACATTAACTTATTTGTCTTCAACAATGCCCAATGCTGAAAACACAAGGCTCTGGTGTAATGGCAGCTGTACTGTTTATCATAAGGCAATCATTTTAAACAGGACGAAACTACGAGAACTACGGATTTCTAGTACAGTATTTCTTGTCAAAAACAGCTGATAAAAGACACGCTAAATAATGTCATTTTTAAAGCGCAGTCGTTATAAGAAAATGATTATCGATGTTATAATGTTTATTATATTCTAATAATGCAAATAAGTAACTAATTTTTTTTTACGTTTTTTAAAAGCATTTAATATCTCAATATCCACTTAAACGTTTACGTAAAAAATAATTCATGTCAGGTCACCAACGTCGCGCCGAGTCATATTTAATAATCCTCTACAGATTTCGCTTTATACGGGCAATTCAAACTGCACAAAGAAACTGTTACATTTTCTGTCCGTTTAAAAATGTTCTGTAGAAAAAGACTGGCATTCTAAGAGTATATTTACAAATAATGTATCTTTATGTCTCCCTTTTCATAAATAGAATATATCTATTCGTGTCGAACAATAAAATTTTGGTTTATCATTTGCGATCTCCCTGTTAAAAACTCATCTTTGGCCTTACTGAATTATTTGTCAAAGGTCAAAAACTTGATAACAACGAATAGATTTCTATCTTAAGCTTACTACTTATACTTTGATTTTCCTTATTCCGCACCAAATGTTGCATCAACATCATACCATATCCGCACCCTATGTGTAGCCAAGTGATGTCCACAAACTGCCTCCAGGCCCAACCAATACGTTACCGCCAGCTCCCCGTGCAACCACACCAATTCAAGATCCACGACCCCGCTCTCTGACCGCACAACGTGCCGACGAATTGTCACAAGTCTGGACACCCAGGACGGCCGAGAACGCTGATGCTTTGTAAAAATAGCAAGCAAGGTTCAAGGCTCTCGAGAGGCATTCGTAGTATTACAGGCCTAGCCGAGCCGAAATGCCTTCGCCGAATGACAGTAGAAACCAAAGGGTGGCTGTGTCCGTTTCCTCACCTCTGTGTTCCTTTCAAAGATCCACCGCACACCTAAAATTCTGTGGTTGCATAGGGCACTGTATAGTAATATCAAGTGCCGTTTATTAGATTTGATCATATAATAAAATATAATAAAATCTAATAAATAAGCATGAGGTAAGATCGTCAGTCTTGCGAATCGACCAGTCCGTTTATCTATTTATCTAGCCGACTAGCTAACCACTTATGCTAGGTCAGGAAAGGCGGACAAGTAAGTCTATTAATCTCACTTCTCTTAATATTTTTTAATTCCCACAACTTTTCGATTAACTTATTTCCTATCATAAAAATTATTTTTCTTGATTAAGTTTTAATTATCAAATAATAATGATTATTATCACGACAATTAGTATGATTTAATCATTTAATCGTAATTGTATTCACGTATATTAAATGAAATATACCCAAATCAAATCTATAAAAGATTATGGTATTATTAATGAGAAGGGTTATCAGTAAGGGATTATTTAGTCTACTTGTAAGATCGTAATGCGACTGTAATATAATATTATGTTAAAATTACAAATGTTAAGCTAATATGAACACCCAAGGAATTTGGTAAATTCGTATATTGAAAATACAAATTTACATTAGAAATATCTATACTGAATACATACTTATACTTACCCACACCTAATGGTGCATAGAGCACTAAATTGCCTAACCAATTTCAAAGTGAATCTGGGCTTTGAGAATCGGAATAATCGAACGTTGGTCATGAGATGTTACGAATGTAGAGGAACAAGAGAAGTAAGCCAGACAGTAGTGGTGTGCGTCTTCCTCTCTGCCTACCGCTACGGAAGTCATGTGATCGGTAAGTTTAGTTATATTTCAAGTAACTTGAAATACATACATAAAAATACATGAACGCAAAAAACATCAGACTCACGCTTATATGGTCTTGTCAAAGGTATCATGAAATAATAGTGGTGTAATTACATTATCAATAAAAATTTCATAAAGAACCCGTACGAAAATCGACTCCACAACCCTCAAGCGTGGTAGCCCAACGCACCAACTATTACACCATGGCCGCATGGGACGATCAAAATAGAGAGTTGTTAACATTTGGTATTTAAAAATATGATTTTGTTTGCATCTATTAGATTCTTTCAGGCATTGTATCAACTCCCTATCTCTTGTATAAACATCAACTTATACATAAAATTTAAGTAACTTAAAAAAATCAAAAGCATTAACTACTACTACTACAAATCCCATAATCCTCACCCCAATTGTATCAAATGGCACGGCCATCTTAAAAACCTGATAACTATAGACTAGAATATAGCAACAAGAAATATTTGTTTTTTAATTACTAAATGAATTTTTGATGTAATATATAAGTTAATGTAGATAAAGCTTACTTGACTAATCATCTATGTTATAAGTGCATAATAATGAAGAATTACCAACCATTCAAAATCCTGGTTAATCGTGCCACGACGGGAAACAAATGGTCCATCACACTTTTCTATGTAACTCGTCTATTTAATTTTAACTAATTCACTACACAATTGTAATTCAGAGATCCCAACACTGAATTTGTTTCATCAAAACAATATTTATTTACTAATTGTAGCTAATACAAATAACACTATCTCCTGTTGTGTACTTTGATATCGATCTAAATATAATTTGTCAAAACAGAAATAAATCGTAAACAAGAAAATATGTTATGAAAATAGATAAAAATGCTAAGAAAGTAATCAATAATTAAACTCTTTCTTTCCACAGCGTCACATCACTTTGAAATTTGATCAATGACATTATCTTTAATAAGTGAAATGTTTTATCAAAGTTAAGCATTATACCACATAAAAGAAAGAATTATGAATTAAAAAAACTTAATGAAAATCTATTTAAATTAAAACACTTTTTTTTTAACTACAATTATTTTCTTTTTTATTAAAACATCCCTACCGGTTTCGAAACAACACGTTTTCATTGTCAGTCAAGATGAACTCTATTCTTTTCATAATCATATCTTGTACCCTTGACAAAGAGACACCGTGGTTGTTTCGAAACCGGTCTTTCAAGTGTACAAGAATGAACGCATTCTTTCTGAATTCATATCTGTGCCCTTTACAAAGAGACACTTGTTTTTCGAGAAACTCGGTCGGGAGTTTTAATATAAAATACAAAATGAAGTTAAAAACCAACGTGTTTTAATCTTAAATAGTTTATAATGAATAACATAATACAAGTGAGTGCTTCCAACATTAATAACAATTATATATATCTACATATAACAAATGTAATCTATATTAATGTACATACTATTATATGTTAATTAAAAAAAAAGCGTTACTTAGAACCTTTTCGAATCGTATCCAAGAACTATTTTTTTATTTAAATAATAACGAAACAAAAAATGTTGTAAGAAAATGAAACTAAGATAAGAGTAAGAATCACTAGAATAAATTTTCAAAAATTTCATAACAACCACTAAAACATCAAATTCCACCGTCAATAGACTCCATCATAACGACCCACACTTTAAACGTGTGGACTGTAGATGTCTAGTAGACCGCCAAATGTCCAGTGATGAACGTAGATGAACTTATTGAAGACGTATGAGATGACATAGAGGGTAACTCTAACACTAGACACGTGATCTTTTTTTTCGATTACTGAAGAGGTCACTATCTCTGAAATTGTTTTTCGAGCGATTTGCTAGATTTTTCTTTGTAGCTCATGCGCGAAACATGACAAAGCAATAATATTTTTTCATGTGAACTCTTCTCCATCGATAATCGATGCCGTAGTTTTGATACAAATAACATAAAGCAAAATTTGTGAATCTGTAACAGAAGAATATGGACAAACTAGAAAAGTTTATACAGAGCATGATCACTTGGCCCACGGCCATTCCTCCGTACGATTATTGGTGCGATATTAATCATGTTTAATAATAGTATGAGAAGATAAGATAGTTTATATTGTAATATTCCACAACGATACTTATTGAGTTTATATTCCTACCAACCATATGATAATGGTATTGAAAATGTAATCATGTAATACAGAAAAAACTCGAAGTGTTTGTATTTTAGTTTTTTATATTATTTACATACTAATATTTAGGTAAAACTACCGGTTATAAAACCCACCACAGGCTCATTTCTATGTTGGAATATTTCCTACTAATTTTCTCTGATTGGAAAACACAACCTAAGTTAAAAAAGTATATCAATGTAAAGTAAATCACCATGTATATATATATAATATTAACGTTGTAAAAATAGCATTACTAAGAAATCTTTGATTTATCGAAGAACCGTCTAAAATAAACTACATTTAGAAATGAATACGTTGACACCAACGAATGGGCTGTTGATAATAATTAAATATATTATTTTTTTTATTATAGTTAAATTTATGCAACCGTGTGATATTTGCACTTCAGAAAGTTAGGGTCTTGATAAAACCTAGGTCTTTACTATTGTTGCTATGCATGTATGTCTAACGCTATTATGTTTAACATATTTACGCAGTTTATGTATAACATAAAGTTTAAAAAGTACATTTTAATCGGTAACAAACCCTGCATAAAATAGCATCCATAAAAATAAGTGTAACTAAAAACTGCTTTGAAATTTTCAAATGTACGAAGTAAGAGATTTATTCTGAAGAAGTTTTTGTGTGTAAATACATAATAAAGAGGCAGGATGCTCACATGGAGAATTAATGAAAGGATTTTAAATAATTCTCTTAGAAGTGCAGAGAATGAATTGTAAATAGAGTGAGTGTATGGAAACGAATGAACGGTGAAGTGAATAAAGATGAATGTGAGGAAAATAAGCTTCAAAGGAAGTGACTCTGAATACTTAAGTAAAGTAACGTAAAGAAATCAGATATAAAAATATTCGGAAAATAATATAAATAAGTGCATCTTTACCATACTGCGTAGTTACTTTATTATAGACATTTAGTACAAACATAAAAACAACGAAATAATGAAATGTGACGTTTCTCAAACTATAATAATATATTGATGCGTGACTGGTAAAATTATTTTAACATAATATTTTCAGAAGTTGAAAAAAAAAATTACCTTCAGCACAACATTCTTTATTTTTTTTATTAACATGTCTAAAATTGTACCAAAAAATGCAAATTAATGTATACATCATGGATGGCCAACCTTTTCAGCAGCCGGGCCAGATTTTAGAAATGTGATTTCCTACCGGGCCGTACAACAAAATTTCTTCTATTATTCAATGGAAATGAGAAATGTGTATATTTTTTAAGAAGATATAACAAAAATGAGAGTCAAACATATTTATTAGATTAGAGTAACAATACAAAAAATAGCAATCCAAAAAATTATCATAAAAAATAAACAAAATAGAATAAATTTTATATCCCGTAGGTATGTAAGATTAAAGCAAAATGAGACAGATTAAAGTAGGTTGAAGAATTTGTATATTTTGGAAGTATGTTTACAAGAGACGGAAATGGACATTGAGAGAAGGGTTAGTGTCGGAAACATAGTTAATGGTGCCCCGCATTCACGGCTATCCACGCAAGATCGGCGTGTTCGCTTTACCTACCATAGAAGAAATTGTCACGATAGTTGAATCAATGTACTGAGATACTTCCATAATATGGGATATGATACAAACTATGCACGATGGAATGTTCTTTTGGTGGTTTAATGTACACTATTAAATCGCCCTTGAGGTATATTTATACGAAAACGGCGCTACATAAATTATCCATAATATTTTTTTTTTTTTTTTCATAATAATGCTCGGGCCATTAGCAGACACCCAGCGGGCCGCATGTGGCCCGCGGGCCGCGTGTTGGCCACCCTAGGTATACATGGTACAATTTTCTATTTTTAAATTGTTACATGTAAAACAACGTTACATTTTTGAAACGTTTAAAAATTAATTTGACCAAAAAAGTTACTATAGATAATTTGTCGGTTACCCATTTATATGTTTTATCTAGTTCTACGATGAACGCAAACCTAGACGAATATGAACATTACATCGATTTAGTATCTACCTTACCTTGCTACTTGCTACTACATGCTATACTACTGCTTTGGTGAGGGAATGAGGTATTGAATATTTATATACAGTAAACAAAGTTACTTTTGTATTGTCCTCGCAATTTCTTCCGTGATGTGTTAATTATTCAAAAAGCACTTAAGTTTGTCGCGTGTGTTAAAACCGGTTAATAAATCTAATGAGAATTTTCACTCATTATTTTTTGGATAACTTTAAATTACACGCTTTTGGTTGTTATCTAAAACTTGTAAAAAAAATCATTGATCTAGGAAATCGAGGACTACGATTGTGTATGGAAGAACAACCGCGTTCACGTGACCACACATCCTCTTAAAAAGCTCACTAAAGTTGATGTTACATAATATAACCGCCGGTGTTTATGAATATACTAATCTTAATTAAAAATGAAGTATTTTGTTTAACAGTAGGTACTTTTTTTCAAAAATAAAAACAAATTATTACACAAGTTATACAATTTTTTTATACCTTTAATCTAGTACCATTTTGTGTTTGATTACACAGGTGAATGATTTAAAAAAAGAACTTTAAAAAATACAAGTAATTATTTGAAGAATTTTAAATTTAATACTTATATAATATTTCAAATAATAAGGATCCTAGAATCAAAACCAAAATTTTGTTATGAGCCTTCGGCTATATAAATTTCAGTGTTTTCTCTGAATGAAATATTTAAAGTAAAATATTTTATAAATTATTCAATGAAACTTTTACTTAATATTGTAATATCCTAAAGCTTCGTACTTTTTTCCACTAAACTGTTGTTGATTATTTTAAAATTATAATGGAGTTTATAAATACTTAATCACTATTTCAAAACATTTTGAAATAGTGATTAAGTATTTCGTCAAAAAAAAATTAAATATGCCATGCCATGTTGTCATCTATACATCTAACACCAAATACATCTAACACCAAAACCATACATTTTCGGGAATGCTGTCCTAAAATTAGTATCATAAACCTGTTTAAATTCATCGACAGACTGTTAGCTATGGGAATGATTATTTTTGTATGATAATGATTTTTGTAATAATTGAAACAGGTTGATTATTTGAAATTTTTCTATATTTCTAAACTTAACATCTCAAATGAATGTTCTGCAGACCCGCGGTTTTAGTATTGGGCCGACGATATTATATTTATGTTTTACCAATATTATTTACTTACCGACTAAACGGTAAAAAAATAAAGAGGAGTAACTAAATTTCCAGTCATTACATCGTTTGTGGTGTTTTTAATCTAGCCGAACATCATTAAATTTCTTGTGGTGTGAGAGATCTAACCGAGATCGTAAAAATGTCCGTACATTCTGCGTGAATGGGAAATTTATCCCCCCTCGTGGTACTGTGGCTTGGAGCAGTTTACACCGCGCGATGATAACTTTCATTAGCCAAATTATCACAAATTACAAGGAACACATGTTCGCGACAATATTTATGAACCTTTTTGCTCCGTTCCACTATGAATAAATCATTTACTTACATTTATATAACTTTTGTATGCGTTATACCTAACTATTAACAGGTTAAGGCTGTGTTTACAATAGGAATAATGTTGGTGAAGTTTGAGCCAGTACATAGATATTGGCTTATGGCCATTGATTTACTTAGATTTGAACTGAACCCAAAAAGTGAATGACACTTCAACTCCGTCAAAACCTCCGACTCCGCCAGACGCGTATTCAGTATTTCTTTAACCGCCGGCAGAGTCGGACGTTCAGAGAACATTCCGAAATGCCTTCCTGTGTAGTGAAACCGTGTGTAAAAACCGTACGGATAAAATTAAGAAAAAAGATGGTTTTACTTTCCACGTGTAATTATTTATTAATATTAAAATTTGTTTAAAGCCTAAAATAATTATTATTCAAAGAAAGTTTTCTTCTTAAATAAAAGCAAACAGCCCGTCCACAAGGAAAAAAAAGTCATTTTAGATGCATGGTAAAATTCATGAACGCTCCTCGTAAGGAACAGGTTAGTATTGTATTATATACTGTTACTGTAACCCTATATTTAGCCCATACCCGCTAATAAGCGAATCGGGGAATGTTGTTCGTAAGTACCAACATCAAAAAGTTACCTGTTGCTCGATCACAGATTAACTCGGTAATAAGCGACGTGATAACGATTTCTTACCCATGGATGTTTAACGTTTTCGCGATCACAATGGAAAACGCGTTAAAAGTTATCGATCGGGATTATTAAACGAGCGCATACTAGTCGCGAGCCATTTCCAATATATCTTATTCGCACAAATCTTCATTCAATCTTTATTATAATTTAGCCGGTTTTCGGCAAGCCAAATATTGAGAAAAGCAGTCGACAAAAAAAAAATCCGACAAGCGCGATGATTTGACGTTTGACGTAGGGCCGCGATATAGCGTAGATCGGCTCCGCTCGGCTCAGATCGTCAAATTGTCGGCCCAGCGATCGCGGTATTGAACGGTATGTCATTGTGATCGCTCAAAATCGTTAGCGTTAGCACGTGATTAGCACGCTTTTAACTACGTCGATAGTTATCTGTGCTTGAGCTACTGGTTGGATATTCGCTAATAAGCGGAATGGGGAATGTTGTAGTACCTACATAAAGTGGCCACTTAACCCAGCCAATTACAGGTCATAAGCCCTGTAAACGCTCGAATATCCATATTCCTGAATTTGAACAAATTCTACCTCATCTCTGTAGGTATATAAAATGAAAAAAAAATTTTTTTGCATTTCGCGTCAAATCCGATTTTTCGTTTTATAAAACACTGGTAGAGTAATTTACCCCTTACCAGCTACCGCGCTACCGGCACTTTAATTAATACTCCCCGGGGGAAGAGAATTAAAGGACGAATGAGTGATCTAGCGATCTCACACTATCGGAGTATCAAGTGTATATAATAACGAAGGCAATCATTGGTAATTAAAAAATAATTTTGGTACCTTTTTCGTCGAAATGTCAAATATTTAGCAATCATATTAGATGGATTCCAATGAGAATTTATTTAAAACTGTGAAATACATTGATAAAATTTATGGTACGTCTTACTTTTAATTTTACTCAATTTGTTTCCTGCTTTCTGGCACAGTTATTTCCAACTATTTGTAAGCAGCCCCGAAATTGAAATATTTGAGTATATCATTAAAACTAAAATGTTTTTTTTATTTTTCATTAAATAATATTTAGCCTTAAACAATGACTTCATACCTTATTTTCTATAAACATCATTCATAAGCTTACTACAGAAAATATCATTAATAATAAGTTACAGGGAATATTTGGAGGTCATTTCTCCATTATTCATACAAAACAGTGGCAGGTTTGCCATAAATCTCCTTTTTAAAAACAGTACCGACGAATTTATGGAACAATTCTTATTCATTGCTTATTTATTTCCTTTCTAGAAAATTCCATAAATAAAATTCCTTCACACGTCCTTACACCTGCGGCCTTCGGCATATTGATAATAATTCAATTTTTCCAGAATGGACGTAAGTGAGGGAAAAACATTATTTGTGCTCATTACAAAAAAAGAGACAAATATACCGGACTTTTTGTTGAAAAAATATGTAATTTTGACAAAATTCAAAAAATAATTTTCACAAAACATCTTCCGATTTCGGTACCAAAAATGGCTACTTTAATTTGCAAATATTTAGGCATGTGATTGCTGAAAACCTATAAAGAAACACGTTTTACATTGAGTTTACATTTCACCAAGTTCACAAAAAAAAATTCGTGTGTGAACTTTTAGTAAACTTTTTCAAAGCAATTATAAACATAAACCTGAAAATGAGTCATTTAAAAAATTACGAAACTAATTATACTTGGATTTTTACGAATTATAAAAGATAATTCAAAAGCCCGTATACGTTATTTGTACCTACATACTATTCATCTTTTTTCCATGTTTGCTTCTGTTTTATTTATTGGCGAAAGAAAATTACTCCTAAACCCTTGTGGAAACGCAGTGCAAATCACATTTTTCTTCAACTTAGTTAGCCTGAAAATATACTGTACGTGTCATGTGCACAAGTAGGTGTGTATATATGTTCAATGCACATATTATTACACACATATCGCACCATGAATACTAAACTGCACTTACTCAGAAAAACTCATATTTTGGGAATAAGCAAAAATGTGATTCAATTAACGATTTAGCGCCATGCCTCTATAGGCCGTGAAAATTTATGTGTAATTCCTGAAACCACCGCAGATTATCGAAATACCGAGTAAAGAGTAGAAGCCACTCACTAGCCGCTAGCAACCCTCAGCATGACAAATCTTTAAAGTTATCTTGGGATCAAAGTGCAATTTACCTTAATCTAAGTCTCCTCTAATGTTTCTCTAATTTATGGCGTCATTTGAATTAGTTTATGCCTTTTAAATAATGGAGTAGGCCCCGAATATACGTATCTGGGGCGAAATTCCGGTTTCGGGGATTCGGGTTTTTAACAACGTAAACTTTCTACAAACAAATTTTACCATTACTAGCGCCAGAACTTTTTCTAAAGAGCTTAAACCGTATAAATCTATAAACTTGTAAATAAAGAAACTTCGAAATTAACAATACTCAAATCTTTAGGTTATCCTTATAAAAATTGATAAATTATCAATATTATATTTTAAAAAACATATTTACTTGTATAATATTCGTTTATTTTTTTGTTCAACTGTACTTATATACATTTATACTTTTATGTGTACAGTACGATATATAAAAAGGCTTATAATCGTTGATTTTTTAATTTTATTCCTTCAGTGGGTAATCTGTCTTCTTCTATTCTTCACCTATTCTTCGTCTTTTTTAAAAAGGTAAAAAAGGTCTTTTTTAAGTCAATTTAAAAAGGTGTATCTTTGCAGTTAAGAAGAACGCATTTATTTATAATGCATACTTTATCAAGAAAATATAAGCTAAGGCATCATTTATTAGACTTTAACCTACCATTGTGTAAGTGTCACCAATTTAATCATCTGTGTGGAGCTATTACTCGTAACAGATAGAAAAATAATCCCTCCCGAATGAAATCAAGTACTTGCATATAAAATTAAACCATAAATTTTATATGTAGTGAATAATGTTGAAATTAGAGAAAAATGCATGATCAACAAAACTAAGGAGGTTTTTTACAGTCATGTAGAGCGAATTAATGATGAAAGAACCACAAAGAAAAGTTATAATCCTAGAGCTCCTGGAAGAAGTCGAGAAAGGTCGAGAAATAACGGATGTCTTTTAAGTACTAGTAGACACATGAAAAGTGGAAGTAATCTACGTGCATGAAAATAATTACGAATGTGAAAGAAGTAACAGAAATGTCCCTGGATAGAGTGATGTGGCTTTCTATCCTCTCTGCCAAGGGGTCTTCGGAAAAATCACGTGATCATTAGTTAGTTCTATAGTTATAATTGTAAAACTATTTTACCCGTACTTATAGATAGATAGAAAACTTCATTGATAATTAACACACAATAATACTCATGTTATGATCACAACCAAACGGCGGACTTATGGCTTATATTGTTCTGGTCTATTAATATACTGCACTCAAAGCGAAACATATAATTATCGAATTATTATCTATTAATACGTGTTCAATGAACATCGTTCTGTGGTTTGATTATTGAAAACGGTAGAATTCCGTACATCAGGACGATGAATCGGAATAGGCCAATAGGCCAATCATCGCTCCTCTACCGCTATCATCGGAATAAGCCATTAAAGTTTTTTGTAGATCCATTAGGAGCATCGAATGTTCCAGAAATGTTGTAATTTGGACCACTCTGAGCCAAAATCACGCCACTTGGCTTAACCCCTAATAAGGGAAAAAGCGAAATTCGCCTTCTGAAGCCGAAGTCTCGTTAACTTGGCGAGATTATTTTTAATTCCAAA